>JADRCH010000360.1:109736-175412 GCA_019843965.1 Rhynchomys soricoides
AGAAGAAGAAGAAGAAGAAGAAGAAGAAGAAGAAGAAGAAGAAGAAGCAGCAGCAGCAGCAGCAGCAGCAGCACCACCACCACCACCACCACCACCACCACCACCACAACAACGGATTTACTGTTTTACTGTGGTCTCAGAGCTTACAGTAGGAGTAAAAATACTTCTAGATTACCACACCATAAATGTGTTGCATATTTCACTGAAGAGGTCAAGACAGTTCTTGACCTCCTGAGGATGGCAGCAGGCAGGCAGACTGACCCATCCGTAAAGATATGAGCTATAATCAGTTATCTCATTAAAATATATTTTCTAGCCCGGCTGTGGTGCACACCTTTAATCTCAGCACTCAGTAGGAAGAGGCAGGCAGAGCTTTTTGAGTTCAAGTCCAGCCTGGTCTACATAGTGAGTTCTAGGACAGCTAACTATAGAAAGAAATCATGTTTTAAAAATAAATAAATAAATTTTCTAGTTCAGAGATCTTAAACTGGGTACAGTGGCACATGCCTGTAACCTTAGCACTTACGGAAGAGGGGTAGAATAGGAAAAATCAGGAGTTCAGGGCCACCCTGAGCTACACAGTGAGTTCAAGGCCATCCTGGATTACATGAGAAGCTGTCTTTAAAAAAAAAAAATCACATATCTTAGACAGCCTATACCACAGGTGCCTAGAGGAACCACCAAGACTTCAGAATGCTTAAGAGTGAGAGAACAATAAGGTCTAGGGGGACACCAGAGGAGGAGGGACTCCAACAGCCACAGACAGTAAGCTTAACCTAAAGATGACATATATATCTGGAGTTAATTACTTTAAATGAACTAAATAATAGGGCCTTGGTGGAACCTTATCTCTTTAGGCTATTTCACAGGAAAGCCCTCACTTAACTACCTAGATTATTTAGGGGTTTTGCTCTTAAACATCTCATTGGTTCTTCAAGGAAACTCCTGGTTGGGTTGCCGTGGTAAAGTCGGCCCATTGCTCTCCAACGCTCAGCCATATTTACGATGATATGTTCAGTACCCAGGCAGCTCTCAGGCCATGTGCTCTGAGCTCCTGGTACAATGACTGTCTCCAAGTATTATTATTATTATTGATACTGTTGTTTTATTTTACTGATAAAGGATGGTTTTTCTTTCCATTGAAAGTAGCATAATTTGGAGGTTGGTACCTGGCTCTCACAGGGGACACCAAACAATATAAACCAGGCCTATTCCTCAGAAATTTCCACAGAGTACTTCTCTTCACCTTGTCAGGAAAATGCTCTTTTCTAGGATGGAATCTACGTAAGGTTTATAAGTCAGAATAATAAGGGTGGTAGTCATAAAGCTACCAATGACCATTCAGAGAGCAACTCACTGCCTGCACCTGCCTTACGCCCTACCAACTGTAGTCCATGCCAGTGTTCCAGGGCTGAAGATGTCTTTCTTCCTTGTCAGGAAGAGTAGCTCCAAAACATTCACCACTGTGTTTAAGTCACCAGACAGTAGATGGCTCGGCTAGACTAGGAACCTTCATCTATTGGTCTGAAGACCCCATGTTCCACCCCTCTCCACAGCAGCCTATGTAGAGAGACACTCTTCCATTCCCACTTACCTGAGGGTGTGGTTCCTCCTGCCATCACAGGAGATGAACAGAGGGTTCTCAGGCAGGTTGCAGTCACTGGGAAAACAGTGGAAGGAGTTAGGCACTTTTCTTCCTTCCCTCCAAGCATGATTTTAACAGGCAATCAGTGATGTACTTTAACTCACTCTTGTCACTGTGAGTCCAGTGTGCTACCCATTGTGCCAATGGAGTCACCCTGAAACCACTCCCATAGGCTCAAAGAATTCATTGCCTGGCCATTTGGATGGAGAGCTCAAGTCTTTCTAGCCAAGCCTTCCTCAGCCCTCCTGGCTCCTCTGCCAAGCTTGCAGGCAAGCATGAAATGCCCAGAGTCTGAGCATATGATACAAACTGGGTCCCAGCTACAGCATTTATGCCAGTTACACCAAAAAATATCCACAGCACTCAATCTCATTGTCTTACAAAGTTCTACAGATTCTGCGATTAAGTAGAAAAGCAGGTATCTCTTTTATATGTGAGAAAGCTTTGGAAAATGTTCAGGATGACCTCACTCAAGAAGAGACTTTATGGGAGGCGGCGGATGCTAGGAAAGGAACAGGGCTTTGAAGCCAATCTGTGGAGGCCACTGAAGGAGACTAGGAGAAGAGTGAGAGGAAACCAGCAAGGGACAACCAGGGGCTGGGACGGGAACAGGGAGACAGTGAGGAGGAGCTGAGAGAAAGCTTTCCTCACCTCCCTGTCAACAGCTCTTAGGTCAGACCTGTATCCATTCCACCAAGCGAGCTACAACCCAGCTCCTTCCCCTTTGGGCAGTTATGCTCATTGTGTAAAGTGAAAATGACACTTCAATTCACATATATCGTGTACTGAGACCATAATCACCGTCCACTTCCGTCTTCCCACTTCCCTTCTCCCTCACAGAGAAATCTGCATGGATTAGGCAGAAGTCAATCTTAGCACTAAAGAGAATTTCATTTCAAATCAACAATGTGTAATTCTGATTAATAATGTGTGACTATTGCAATGGTTTTTAAGAACACATCACATAATATTCTTATCAACTTATCAACACCCACAGGTTAGTTCCTGACCTGGAACTAACTCTGGGGAACTAACTCTTACGCAAAGAGCCTGGGTCCCCACTGCTGGCTCTGCAAGCCCAGCCAAGCCACAAGTGCCAGCCCTTCCCTGAAGCAGGAGCTTCATCAAAGTTTACCACCTTTCTTACCTCCAGCATCCCAGCAGCTCAGCCAGGGGCAGGGGGTGGGGGGAAGCTGTGTGCCCAATACTAATGATGTATGGTTTCTCTGATCAACAGTGGCTTCCCAAGACCTAGGAGTAGTTCTTTCTAGAGATCTAACTTCCTGTATGCTCTAACTGTATTTGGTCTCTGCGTAGCCCCGGTCCTGAAGATGACAAAATGAAGGTGATGCTCTCCCAGGAGAGGCTAAGTAGCAATCCCACCTAGGCCTCCATCCGTCCTCTCCAGAGCCTCTGCTCTACAAACCATCCACCAATGATTTGGTTTTGGAGCATGGGGGAGGTGTGTGTGAGCTACTTCTCAGTGATTCCCAGTTCTGCCATGTCTGCTTCTCTGTCCCTCTGTTACCAAGTCAACCAGGTGCCCCCCAGTCAGGTTTTAGAGAGTTCAGAGTTTCCATCGTCCCCCCACACCCCCGCAAATGGCTTCAGACAACACTTCTGAGATTATTTCCCTTTGATTTTTGTTTCATCAACTAAAGACGCTGCGCTTTGGGGGTGGGGGGAGGCAAAACTAAAACTCACCTGGTCCCATTCTCCAGCATAAAGCTGGTCAAACGGTAAATGTTCGTGGACCAGAACGCCATGTCATCCAGACCTCCCAGGAAATAGTCTTGGAACTGTTCCACCAGAAATGGGGACTTTGTAGAGTATGTGGAATAGAGCTGCAGCAGGAGACAGCGGAGTAAGGTATGGTACCGTCTACGTTCAATCCTTTAGCCAAGGTTCAGAAAAAGTGCATCATTACCTTGGAAATAGCTAACATCTCCCCATGCCTGCAACACAAATAAGAATCTTCATGAACTGCAGTGTCTATAGAAAAATGAAGCAAATAATTGAGAGACAGCCCAGCCATGTGCATCTTCTATCATTCATCTGCCTTTATCCGTAAATGGAAATGCAGCCCTGGGACTAAAATATGACATGGGTGCTCAGGGAGCTCCCATAAGTCAGTTGTTAACTTCCTCCTGGTCCACACTTACATTTCCAGGAACTGAAGGTATGTGCAATCAACAATGACATTTTTGGTGATGACTTTCCGACCATAGAGATTATCATAAATTCTCAGAAGATCCTTGATGGGCACGTACCTGAGTTGAAATGAAAGAGAGATGCTTGGGTTCTGACAAGGAAGACACTCCCAGTGTCCCATGATTGATTCTGTGTGTCATGTATTCAACAGACTTCGCCAGCACCAGCACTGGGTATTTAACTTTGCCAGTGGCACTTAAGGATTGATGTCATTATGTTCCCATTTTACATAAAAGGAAACTGAGTCTCACAGGGACAGTAAGTAATTTTATCAATGATGCAGAACAAAAACCAACAATAACAACAACAACAACAAAAAACCCAGGTGCCTTAATCAAATATTTATGAAAATATATTTAAATATCAGAAATTATCAAGTGTAAACAAACGTGTTCAATTTTGTGAATTCAGAGTTCATGAAAATTAGTCTCATGAATCATTAATGTTTATGTATGTGTGTTCATAAGCATGTGTGTGTGCATGTGTGCGTGTGTGTCTGGTGTATGGAGTGCAGAGTTGTATTTGGATGTGTGAGGCACGGGTATATTTGGGTTTTTCAAACAGCATCTTGTTCTGTAACCAAGTATGGACTAGAACTCTCTGTGTTTCACAGGCTGTCTTCAGACTTGCAGCAGTCCTCCTGCCTCAGCCTCTTAAGTGTTGGCCTTATAGGCATGAGCATCAGACATGGCTCCCTTCTCGGATGTGCTAATTTAGATGCACAGGAGAAAACCAGAGAAAGAACTCTGGTCCCAGCTTTTGGCTCATAGACATTAACTATTTAGTTGGAAGGAGAACAGTATTTTAAAATCAGATTTATAGAGTCATTTTTATTTCAGTCTCAAAATCCTCAGACTAAACAAGAATATGACAACCAACAAACTCTGATTCCCATGAAAGAAATGAAAATTAAAAAATGAGATTAAAATTGATTAACGTGTATTAACAAGAAAGAAAAGAATTAAGCAGTCCATTGTTAGCTTATAAGAGCACCTGTGACCTCTGCAATAAAAATAGCTTACCAGGCAAAAAGAAAAAACAAAATATTTGTTTTAATGAATCATTAAGCAAGCAAAAACGTAACAAAATAAATAATTCCGAAGTCCAAACCCAAATAGAAAGTGGAATCTTTGGAAGCAAGCAAAGACGAAAGCAGCTTCACTGTTAGTGTCTGCTGAACCTCAGAAGCTACAGGGTTTTGATGGTAGGGAGCAGATAGAGGAACGTGGACATGGGGCCATCCATCAGAGCGTGATCAACCTGCTAGGGACGGTGTCCCTAAAGAAAACTCCCTTAGCAGCCATCAACTGTCAGTGTCTCCTCACCAATGAGTGGCAGCCCTTGAGTCCCTCCCTCCTCCATGTTGGAATGCTGACTGGCTTGCTCTTGTGCAGGCAACCACAGATGCTGAGTCTGTGTGTGCATTCATCTAGAGAGTCCTTCCTCCCTGGCCTCTGACTCTTCCAGTCTTTCCACACCCTCTTCTGTGAGTTCCCTTAGTCTTGGGTTTGAGTGATACAGATGTCTCATGTACGACATGGGACATGGTCACTCAACATTACTCACTCTCTACCCTTTGAGCAGCTGTGAGTGTCTGTGTTAACCTTCATCCACTACTCAAAAATGTCTCTGCTGAGGCCGAGCTGTGCTATAGTCAATAAACTTTCATCAAAATTCCAACAAGTTTTTCCTGAAACACATTAGCCTTACCCTAAATTCCACCAGAAAGAACAAAGATAAAACAAACTTTTGAAGAAGGGAGATAATTTGAATGAAAATGGCCCCCATAGGCTCATATACTTGAATGTTTGTCCAGATCCAGTGTCCGTCTGCCTCTCTGTCTGTCTCTGTCTCTCTGTGGCTCTGTCTTTCTCTGTTTCTCTTTACCTCTCCTCTTTCTCTCTCTGTGTATCTCTGTGACTGTCTGTGTCTGTCTGTCTCTGTCTCTCTTCATCTCTGTCTCTCTCTGTCCTCTCTGCCACCACATTCCCCACCATGACAGTCATAAGTTCTGACACTGTAAGCAAGCCCCCAATTAAATGCTTTCTTTTCTAAGTTACCTTCGTCATGGTGTCTCTTAACAACAATTCAGCAGTCACTAAGACAGAAGACAAATAGGAAGCTCTGCCCTTTTAGAAGCTGATGCACAGTAAAGTCACAGGGACAGAAAGAAGTCTGAGGGACAGTTACTCTGGCAAGAGGAGAGAAAGGAAAGCACACAGGCTTGCTGCAGACCAGGGAGGGAAGAGTAGACTAAAGAGAAACTCGTTCTAGACCACTCAGCTGCCTCAATGGGAAAATAAAATTAGATTTATACTTCAGCTTGCAAAAAAATTCCCGATAAATTAAATGTGAAAAGTCTTCCTGATCTCCCAGAAGACTCAGGTTTGTCTCCCAACACCAGACAGTTCACAACCACCTGTAACTCCAGTTTCAGGGCATCCAACTCACCTACAGCCTTAACAAACAACTGCATGAAAGTATTACACACACAAGTGCGAGCACACACACAAAAATAAATAAATAAATCTTTTTTAAAACCATAAAAGTTTTAGAAGACTACATGGAATCATGCCTTAAAGGTAGACTATTTCTTTTAAAAGACATCAGAAGCGCACATAACCAAAGAGAACAGATACAATCAATCAACTACTATAGATTAACAAATTCTATTAGTCAGTCTTCGATCCCAGCCCTTGGGAGGCAAAGGCAGACAGATCTCTGAAGGAAGCAAGAGAAGCCCCAAGGTCAAAGCCTGCCTCCTTATAGAGTTGGTTCAAGGCTAGCCTGAGATACTCGGTTAGACCCTGTCTCAAATTTTTAAACACTGTAAATATGTATATATGGAAGCTAAGGACTTAGCAAAGTAATAAAGTAGTTGCCTAGCATCCGAAGGCCCTAGGTTCATTACCTAGTAACAAGGATGAAATTACACACAAAAAAAAATAAATAAATAAATAAACAAGCAAACAGACAGACAGACAAACCAGTGGGAAAATAAGCTATAAACTAAAAAACACACCCAGCAAGTCATAAATGCCACTTTGTTACCACGTATTTAAAAGAATGTTGGTCTTACCAGCTCCGTGAGAGGTAATTAAAATTAAACTCAAACTGGCTCAACACATCTCCTCCTACGGCAGAGAAAAATATTTACAATCTGTGGGTTAGTGACAAGACAGCTGCCAGCACAAACACCATTCCCATGGCTACTCATTCTCTGCTGCAGATCTGTGTTGAAGAAAGAGCTCTCTATTAAAAATCTTAGCTAGTGATGTGTATGAATTAAGAAAGCGTAATGAAATAATTAGGTTTGCTAATTTTTTGCTTGTTTTAACAGGATCTCACTGTGTAACCTTGGCTGGCCTATGTTCACTCTGCTTAATGCTGCCCTTCAGCTTATAGTAATCTTCCTGTCTCAGTTTCCCAACTGCTGGGATTACAGGTGTGTGCCACCACACCCAGCTTTGTATTTATTTTATTTTACTTTAAGAGAGTCTTTTCAAATAATTACTAACATGTATATTTAAAGAAAATTACTACAGGAAAAGAGTTCCATGATTGGAAGCTGAAATACAGGTGACGACTAATCTAGCAGATGGACTTCAATCCAACACATAAGTAAAAATTTCTCATAAAATTACCTCAACAACAAAATACATATTTTTAAACAAAAATACATTAATATACCCACTTAGAAATCTGGCCCCTTAGCTTGGCGTGGTGGTGCATGCCTTTAATCCCAACACTTGGAGGCAGAGGCAGGAGGATGTCTGTGAGTTCAAAGCTAGAGTTCCAGAACAGCCAGGACAACACATAGAAACCATGTCTCAAAAGAACAAAAAAAAAAGAAAAGAAATGTATCTCCATGTTGAATGTGCTGCGTTATGTTCTAATAAACTTTAGTGTTAAAATTAGAAAAATATTTAACATATAAGGTTGGCAAGATGGTTTAGTAGGTAAAAGCGCTTGCTGTGTAAGGCTGGCAACCTGAGTTCAATTCCCAGAACCCACAGAGAGGTGGAAGGAACCACTCCATGATGTGGTCCTTTGACCTTCACACCTGCACATTGTGGCTCACATGACACACACAGACACATCATGCACATGACAACACAGACAGATGCTCGTGCGTGCACGCGCTTCCACACACACACACACACACACACACACACACACTTGCATACATACTAACAAATAAATTAAGAAAAGTAA
This sequence comes from Rhynchomys soricoides, assembly GCA_019843965.1. Classification (NCBI taxonomy): domain Eukaryota; kingdom Metazoa; phylum Chordata; class Mammalia; order Rodentia; family Muridae; genus Rhynchomys; species Rhynchomys soricoides. The sequence goes on from JADRCH010000360.1 coordinate 117,808, forward strand.
TTGACATATGAGAGAAATGAAGAAACAGTACCAAAATCACCAGCTGAATGAGCCTCAGAATAAGAGTCGTAAAAATCAATCTGAGGAACAAAGAGAAGTACATGGTGAATGTCCTGGACTGTGACCCAGAATGTCACCCCAAATCAGACGAGCAGAGGGGAGGTGACAGCCACTCCCAGGAGACTGCAGAAGTGTATCTTGGTGTTTGGTCTTCACGCTAACGTTCTCCCTCTTGTCTGTGTTTTTCATTGAGCTGGGGAACAAGACTGCTACAGACAAATGTGTCTCCCTGGGTTGAACAACTTTTCCAATGGAGTCCACTATTACAGGTCCAATAGAAGGGAATTCATAGCAACTAACGTAGGTGGGGGAGAGAAAGAGGCATAAATATGAGCAAGGTGCACTGACATGTATGTATATGAACCATCCTGACGAAACCCATCATCTTACATGCTATGGAGAGATGGTTCAGTAATTAAGAGCACTGGTCTTCTTCTCAGAGGACCTGAGTTTGATCCCCAGCCCCATGTGACAGCTCACAGCTGTCTGTAACTCCAGTCCCAGAGAGATCCAATGCCCTCTTCTGACCTCTACAAGCATTGCGTAAGCATGTTGCATAGACATACATGCAGGAAAAACATCCATACACATAAAATAAAAATGAAGATTCGAATCTTAATTAAAAATGCCAAAAGTCAAATAAAGCAACTAATAGTCAATAGGGTCTTTCGGCTTAGTTATTAGGAGAGACTGCAACCCTCTGTTTGGGAGCCATTTTGAACAGAGCCAAGTGACAATTAATCCTTTCCTTGATTCAGACACACAGCCTCAAAGACACTGCAGAGACACATCTGCCCCTGTTTCCAGCACCTTCATTTCATTCTTTCTCCATTTCATTCTTTCGGACGTGTCTTTAAAGGTGATAACAATGAAAGGAATTAATAGCAACTTTTTTAAAAGACAAACCTCTGAGCAGAAGCCACTTTGGATAAAAAGGCTTATGTCCACAGAATGTGCAGACAGTCTAAAGCTTCCTTCTCTTAAAACAATCCAGTCTTGTTTGTAGATTTGGGGATCAAACCCAGGGCTTTTCATGTTAAGCAATCGCTCTATCTCTGAGATACTCCTCACCTACCCAGCTTTGATCAGGGTGTGACAGTGGCACTCTAGTGGAGATATGTACTCACAGCTCCCATTGTCCTGAGGAAACCTTGTTCAATACCCAGGCTGTGCCAGCTGACATCAGCGACCATGTGGGAGGTGATTCCAAACAAGAAAGCCACCAACTTCTCTGTGTCCTGGGGGAAAAAAGCAAATTCAAGTCTTATGTGTTGTGTTTCTTTATGATGATTCCCTGAGAGGCTTTAGCAAACATGTATTAATTTCCATTACTGAGACGTAACAAAGAACTAGAAGCAGATGAATCATGTACCTTCTAGATTCAAAGATTTTCTGGAATACTGTGTAGTGTCTTGGAAGGTTTTCAGATTCATTAGGATTGGAGCTAAATGGCCAAGTAAAAATCTCCAAGCTTTTCTCTGATAACTTTAAGTGTTGACTAGGCATCTTCTGCGTCCCCACTAGTGTGCATGGCACTGCAGGTCAAGTGACAATTAGCTATCCTGGTCTGGGGAGCAGAGATTCCAAGTGGAGTGAATCCAGCAGTGCTTGGCAGTGCAGCTGGGAATCGACGGAGATCAGAGGGCATGCCTACCTTCTCCCAGGGCAGAGGGTAGTTCTCCCGAATATAATGGATGCTGGCATTAAGAAATGGAGTCCAGTGAGTCCTCTCAGACACATCATGAAATTTTCCTGATAAAACAAAAACGTTTGGCTGTTGAGCCTAAAATGTTGAGAGTCTCCTCAAATTTCCCATGACCACCCACTGTGTTGCTGGCTCCCTTCACTTTCCCTCCAATCCCTATTTCCTCTGTTCTTGCTCCAAGGACAGCTCGGGAGCGGACGGACCAGGTATAATTCTAGAAGAGCACTCAAAGGATCCCTCCACGAGGATGTGCTATATTCTCATATCTGATCCCATGTCACTCTCCTTTAATTTATTTTTATCATTGTTATTGTTACACTTGTTTGTGGCATGTCTGTTTGTGTGTACATGTACACTTGCATGGCACTACTCTACAGAAACCAAAGAATAACTCGCAGGAATCCATTTGTTTCTTCCACTCTGTGAGTTTCCAGGGATGAAACTCACATCCTCAGAGCTGGAAGCAAGCACTTCACTCACTGAGCTGCCTCTCACACCCCTCCTATTGAAAAGTCATTGTAAATTACTTTTCCCTGTCACACTCTAGCCCTAATCTGTATGCCACATAGGAGGGTATAAACTGGTTTTTGCAAATGTAGAAAGCCAAGCACGGTGGCACACACCTGCAATCCCAACACTCAGAAGGTGGAGGCAGAGGCAGGAGGATTGGGGGTTCAAAGTCATCCACAGCTACATGGCAAGTTTGAGACCATACCTGGGCCACAGGAGACTATTACAAAAGAAAGTGGGGGAAGAGAAGGAGGGAGGGAAAGATTGATGAAAGATAGGTAGGTAGATGGATGGATGGATGGATGGACGGACGGACAATAGATATCTGCACTTCTTAGTGCAGAGTGTTGTGTGTTTTATCTATTTTGAAGGCCAGTGCACATTGAGCAGTGCTTCTTAAATTTACTGATCAAAATATTCCCTTTTATCCATGTGTTTTCCTTAATGTTTCAAGCGACTGTCAGAAAATCAAGGGACAGTAGGACTCCCTGAAGGCTGCTTAGGATATGCCAAGAGAGAAATAGTAGGTTGGAGAGAAGACTTATGACCCACAGGCAACAAGAGTATTGAAAAATGACAAACAAGAAAACAGAAAGAAGTACTTATAAACACAAGAAATACCAAGCTTGGCTTCAGGACTTCTGTGCTTGTCTATGTAAGACATGCATGTGAATGCAGGTGCTTAGAATCCTGAGTACAGGAGACAGCAGCACCTCAGCATTTCACTGTTGTTAAACCAGATTGCTAAGTGATGGGGTTTAGCCAGTGGTAGTGCACGCCTTCAATACCAGCATGCAGGTGTTTCAGCTGGCTTTTTTGTGCCCTGGCTTTGGTTGGGTTTAGTTTGGTTGGGATTGGCCAATTGGCAGAATCAATAATGAGGGAAGAGAAAAGGAGGGTATGGGAGGTCTGAGTATTTATGTTCTCAGTTCCTCTGCTGGGGAATGGAAAGAGGCTGGCAATGACCAATAGCTACAAATTCCACTCCAGTCAAGTGGCCCCCTCTATGAAGGTCCCCAGCACAATGAAGAAATCACTCCCTTGAATCGTCTGGTGACTCCTCACACCCTGTCCACACCTTTAGGAATGGTGCTCTCATTAAATTCCCCTCAGAGTACTCAGCTTAGACCCTCATGGCACTGGGCAGTGGTCTCATTGATATCAAGAACAACCCAGGGAGGAGGTTGCTGTAGCTCAGACATAGAACTAAGACTGTAGGTAACCTTTTGAGAGTCATATGTTGACAAACAGAAGGGGCTGCCACAAAGCAGTAAAGCAAGCAGAGACATACAGACCAGATACCATCACAAAGCAAAATTCCCACAATTTCTATGCCCAAGCAGTTAAAGTCATTGGTGAACACTTTTCACACATGTATGTTTATATATAAACTTACATTTTATTTTTAATTATGTGGGTGTGTTTGTCTGTGTAGGATGTGCATGCCAGTGCGGGTGCCTGTAGAGACCAGAAAAAGGTGTCAGATGCCCTGGAGCCCAAGTTACAGGTGGTTATGAGTCACCCAACATGGGTGCGGGAAATCGAAACCTCATCTTCTACAAGAGCAGTGTACCTTTTAACCACTAAGCTGTCTCTTCAGCCTAGGAAGTACAATTTGTAAACTCCTGTTAACAAATGCAACATGTTAGCAAATGCAACATGTTAGCAAATGCAACATGTTAGCAAATGCAACATCCCTCCCTCCGAAAACACTCCCCTTACCTCTTCTGCAGATGCTAGGATAAAAGGCATCAGGAAACACCGTCCCAGCCTGATATGCATCCTGGTGCTCTAAGAGTAGCTGAGAAACAAGAGAAGGTAGAAATTAGAGGAGCGGAGCCAGCGGGCTGGGAGAGCGGGGCCCATAGGTTTCTAGCTATGAAAGACTAGCACAACACCAGACATAAACCGATGAAGGGAAAGGCAGGCAGGAGTAACTAAATGTTACAACCCCATATATATTTCACCAGCAGACAGTATGTATCATATATAATAACTTCAGGGTCTTTCTTGTGTAACAGGCAAGTTTAAAAAGTAGCAAAACCCACCTGTTTAAATTTTATTATCTTTCATTTTCTATTTTTGTTTCTCTAATGGAATAGAATTCTGCTTAGGCTACTTTAAAATGTTTACTTCTTTATGTGTTTTTGTTTTCTAACACAAGATCTCCTGTAGCCTAACTGGCTGAAGTTGCTATATAGCCAAAGATGACCTTAAACTCCTGATCCACCCAACTCCTCTGGAGTGCTGGGGCTTAGACAAACCACCATAACTAGCCTTCACTAAGACTACTCAACTGATCCAAAACTGGTTTATGACAAGATTTTCAATGATCTACAGTGAAATGATAAAAAAATAGATACATACATATACCTGCACATACATACAAACACACACACACTCACATGCACATCTATGCTGGGCAGTTGATGTGCACGCATTTAATCCCAGCAGTTGGAAGGTAGAGGCCAGTAGATTTCTGTGAGTTTGAGGCTAGCCTGGTCTTTAGAACAAGGACAGCCAGGGGTTACACGGGGAAATCCTGTCTGGAAAAATCAAACACAGACACAGACACAGACACACACACACACACACACACACACACACATAATTTAACACAAATGTATAGGTAGCAACAGCAAAGGCTCTGTGCATGTGCAAGGTTATATCCCTCGTGCTTTCCCTCCCCCTCCCCCTTTCATTTTCCCTCTCTAGTCAGAGGGTTACAAAAATATCCTTTCCCCTTGAAAATGATGCGATAGTGGATAGCAGGCTTCTTCTCTAGAACGGTCTCTGTTGAATTTGCTGACTCAATTCTTTGTTGACTCTAATGATGTGGCTAGCTCAGACCACAGGCTGGGAAACAGAAACTGAGTCTTTAGAGCACTTGACCCCCACCCCCTCTGCCACACAGCCCTTCTGCTTCTCCTACTAGCTTGGAAGCCTGAGAGTTTTCTGCAGCAGAGACATGGGGCTCCTGGTGGAGCACCAGCAACCTACTGCTTGCAGGCAGAGCAGGAACATCTAGTCAATATGGAACTGCATTTTCCAAAGCAAGACTGCATCAAGTGTGTTGAATCTACAGCTAGCCAGCAGGGCAGTGGCTGTAACAACAGGCACTCAGATGGTTTCCCGTACTGTTTCATGTGCAGTTCCTGTAGGCCTTTCTTGACGTTTCTAGATACGGCTGGAGCTCCTCTTTGGTCTCTTAGTGTGACAGCCACTTCTCTAGCTTCTGGCCATTAGTCCTTCTGCATAAGAGCTTCTGTTAAGGTTTGGTCTTTTGTTTTGTATTGTAATATTAAATACTGACCCTCAGGATCTGGTTGCCCCCAAGGACAACAGAATCTACACATAGACCCAAGAGATGCTATGTGACCTTGACCCCCCCCCCCCCAAGTTATCCCTGATTGGTGAATAAGGATGCCTATAGTGAGCAGAATTGAGATAGGTGGGGTTTGGGGTTTCTGGGCTTGGGGTCTGAGGAGAACCATGAAGGAAGAGAGAAGGTGAAGAGAAGGTAGACACCACCATGGGTTAGGTGGTCATGAAAGTATGGCCATGAGAGCTGACCAACTGCAGTTAAGAGCAGCCCTGATGGAATATAGCAAATTATAATTTGGGATTAATGATAGGGAAACAGATTCTAATAGCTTAGAGGGTAGATATCTGCCCAGCTCTGGTGCTGATTAAGGCTTATTATATTCATAAGAGTTGTGTGTCTTTTATCCTGGAACTGAATGATAAAGGCAGGGTAGAAGCCCCGATTGAAAGTAAATGATTTCTACAACAGCTTCTGTGATCTGCAAAAGGACGGTGACAGGCACAATCCTCAGTCAAGTTTGGTGACACAGTTCTTTTAATAAATAATAATATTTATTATTATTATCCATGAGTGATGTGTAGTATGTGCGTGTGCCTGTGTGGATAAATGTGTGCTACAGCACACATGTGGGGGTCAGAAGGCAGCTTTTAGGAGCAATTCCTTCCATCTCTGTGGGTTTGGGGGCTTGAACTCAGGTCATCAGCTTTGGTAGAGAGGGTCTTTACTCTGAGACATATCACCAGCCAGAGAGTTGGACTTCTATCACTTTAAAAAAATATCATAAATAACAAGCTTGAGAGACAGTTTGGTGGCTAAGAGCACTCGCTGCTATTCTACAGGACCAGAGTTCAATTCCCAATACCCACATGAGGGAGCTCAGAATTGTCTATAACTCCAGCTCCAGGAGATCTGACCCCCTCTTATGGCCTCCACAGGCACGGATGGTACACACACACACACACACACACACACACACACACACCCTTAGCAGCCTCCATTCTAGGAGCTATATGTATATTAAGCCTTTCTTTCATATCAAGAGAAAGGGGATTTTTATAATAAACCATTACTAGACACAGGCAATTAACAGATGAGGTAATAGTGTTTCCACCCTCTTGAAATATATTGAACTTTATTAATAAGTTAATAATTGAAAGACCAACTCAAGCCTGGAGAAAACACCCTTCTGTGAGACAAGGTCTTTCATAATCTAGGTTGGCTTTGAGACAGCATATAGTAAAGAGACCTTTATCCGATCCTTCTGCCTCAGCCTCCCAAAGGCGGGAATGACAGCCGTTTAGCACCCTGCCCAGCCCAATTCTGCTTATCTACCAAACTGGCAAGGGTGAAAAGGAATATAAAGTAAACTAGGAAATCAAAAACTATATCAAATCTGAATATTTATTAATTTTTTCAGTAAAATACAAGAATAATTAAGGCTCTTTGCTTTTTGTGTACTGTGAAGTACATCTGCATGAATATGATTTTTGTCTGTGACTTCCTGTTTCAAATCTTCCTCCAAAAGTGGAATGTAAAAGCTAGAATTTCAGTGCCTCATGCCAGTCCCAGAAACTCTAACTTAAAAGCAGAGGACCTTTTGGTCCTGAGCCAGAAATGCTCTGCTTTATCTTGCCTGATAGGGAAGGACAGTTGAGCAACCTGACCACCTCTCACTGGACTTCCCCACACAGGCTAGGAACTTTAGGTCAGACTCTGGTGTTGCTGTCCAGCTTCAGCCCACACAATGACACCTCCATAGAATTCCAGAGGGCCAAGCTACAGTTTAGGACAGCTGGGCACAAGGAAGCCTGCAGGGATGCAAACAACAACTCATCTGAGCCAGAGAAATGATATACACCTCCCCAAGAGAGGTGCTCCCCAATGTTAAAAAAAATTACTTAAGGAGCTCACTGAGGAACCCGGAGGGTGGCAAGCCTCAACTCAATGAGGAGGAAATGCTTCTGCTCATGACCTTTCAGAACTTGCTGCCTGCCTGACTGTCATCTGCCCTTCTTTTTACATTTAGCTATTTGTATTTTCCGAAGTAAAACCATTAAGTCTGTGGACTCTGCAGTACATTAGCAAATGGATATGTGCATGACAGTAGTCGTCTGTGTGTGCCGTGGTCCCTATGTAGAGGTCAGAGAGCAACAGGCAGAAGCAGGTGTTATTTTCCCTCTACTCTCTGGGTTCTAGGGATGACTCAGGTTGGTAGGCACAGCAGCAGTACCTGCTGAGCCACCTCGTCAGACCGATGGGCAACATCACAAAAGATTGCCAACCACTGTTACCAATGTCAGTTTTTAAGGCTCATCATCACCACGTAATGTTATACATCATGTGAATAGCAGCAGCAGCAGCAGCAGCAGCAGCAGCAGCCATATACGACTAGGAACAACGCATAGGAACACAAGGGGTTAAAGCGATGTGAGGATAGGTACAGGTGACCTATCATATAGTCCGACAGGTGGGAGAAGACCCAGAAATAGCACATTTCATCATAAAGACCCCTGGCCCCAGAGTTCAAGCTGAGGCCAGAACTCTAATCTATCACATGCACAACCCTGGCTTCAGTTCACACACACACACACAGAGAGAGAGAGAGAGAGAGGGAGAGAGAGAGAGAGGGAGAGAGAGAGAGAGAGAGACTCCCTGCTCCCCTGATGATAAAAATGTGTACAGCAAATAGTTATAAAAAGTAGAAAATAAGTGATTTCTCTCAAGCATAACCTCTCTCTCTCTATAAGAACACAATAACAACAAAAACTCACTCACAAATTATTTCAGAGGCCAGGGTGTGGCTCACTGGTAAAGCTATTGCCTAGAATGCACAAGGCCCTGGGTTCTAAAGCAAATATTGCAAAAAGCAAAGAAAGAACATGATTTCAAATTATAGATTATATTATGTAAGTATTCTAAAATATTTGAAATTTACATGGATAGACATATACATTTGTACACACACACACTGTCTGAGTGGCACTGGACATGTGTTTTAACCGTAACATTAGCTTCACAAAGACATAAGTACAGCTCTTAGGATTAATTTAAGGATCTGTCTAGACCTTTGCTTGACACCCACAGAGGAAAATGTAAATACAGTCCAACAGAAACCCAGCTCCCTACCTCTTTGTAGTCAACGTGTCCATCTTGAAGCCGAAAAAACTCCAGAGCCCTGTGTCCTGAAAGAAATGAATACCATATGAGCTAAGTTCAACTGTATTTCCCAGAGATCGCTTTTTAGAGAGATTTCTTTTAGCTTATGTGTGTGTGTGTCTGTGTATATGTATGTAAGTGCAGTTACTCATGGAGACCAGAACAGGTCGTGGGATTCCTGGGAGCTGGAGTTATACACAGTTGCTGGCCACCCAACATGGGTGCTTAGAAATAAACTTGGTTCCTCTGCAAGGACATGAAGCACTTTTACCTGCTGAATCATCTCTCTAGCCTGTAGAGATTTTTTAAAAGAAAAAAAAAGAAAGAAAGAAAACCACATTTTTTAGCTGCAAACTATGAAGAAAACGAGATAAAAAGGTTGCACTCACTTGAGGTTTTCTTTAGGCAGAAATGATTTGTTTGATTGATTAATTGATTGATTGATTGATTGACACAGGGTCTCTCTGTGTAGCCCTGGCAAGCATGGAAGTTTGCAGACCAGGCTGGCCTTGAACTCCCAGACATCCACCTGCCTCCTTGCAAGTATTTGGATTAAAGGCATGTTTCATCAAATCTGGCTTAGGCATGATTTTAAATATTTATATTATTAGAATACAAATCAAATTTGTATGGCAATTTAAATTGTCTGCTTAACTATGACCCTGGGCAAGTTACCTAACACTGAAGACCTCTGCTCCCTCCTCTGTGAAGTGGACGCAAAAGAACTACAGAAAGCAGATACTGAGGGGGGCACAGGGACAGTCATAGAAAAAGGCCCCAAAGCATGGCTGACCAATGGTCCCCTAGCGTGTTTCATCATTGAAACCCTCTGGAAGGCAATCATCTCAGAAAGCTGTGTACTCCACCCCCACACAGACGTGCAGAGATCAACCTGAATCTCAGCATAAGTGGGAGGGTTAACACTCCTTGGTACTCACGCTGAGCAGCATCGCCTACTTCTATTGTGAGTCACAGTCTTGTTTTTAAAGATTTGATTTAAAGGGTGTGAGGGTTCTGCCTCCATACATGTCTATGCACCACATGCATACAATGCCTTCAGAAGCCAGAAGAGGACACTGGATCCCTGGAGTCGCAGACAGTGGCTGACATGTGGCTGTGCTCAGAATCAAACCCAGGGCCTCTGGAAGAGCAATAGGTTTCTTAACTTCTAAAACCTCTCTCTAGCCCTGAGTCACAGTCTTTTTTTAAATCAAAAAAGTCACTCTTCTACTGTATACATTGATACCCTAATAATGAAGTCACAGAACATACAAAGCATCCAGATTCAGGATTCCGGGGTTTTCCTAACACAAACCATTGAATAGGGACAGTTCTAAAACTGATTTGACATAAGTACCAGTCTTCCACTCAGGCCTCACATAAGACATCAAAGAACAAATGAGCTATAAGTTGTCAGTAAATATAAGGTAGAGTTTCAGTTACCTTATACGAAAATCTTAGGATTTGTGCAGATTCCATTTCATGTACATAAACATAGATTAAAAAAAAAATAGGTTTCACTCTGTAACCTAAGCTGGCCTGGAACTGACAGCTCTCCTCCTGCCTCTGTCTTCCCATTGCTGGGACTATGAGTATAAGCCACCACACCCTGATTAGATGTTTTTAAATGTCCGTTAGGATTTGCCTATCCATCAAGAACCAACACAGAAACTCTAAGGATTTTGTTTTACTTCAAGGATTTTTTAAAAGAAAGAAGAAATATTTTCATTTACATGTGTTCTCCTTGGGCTTCTGTCATTTTAGCTTAGAGTTGGAAGATCCTTAAGAATTCATTACTATGCCCTCCCCCCAGCTTAGCGAAACACACAGGCACCATGGGATAAGAACCACACGTCTAGTTTACAGCAGGACTAATAGTTGTGGTCTGTGTCCCTTTCCCTTTGTTTCCTGACTCTCTTTCAGTGGTAAATGTTTGACTCACTGTCAAGACACAGCATTCTGGGCCAGACCACCCACCAGGGAGCCTGAACCAGTGAATCCATTTCCTCCTCTGCACGCTAGAGGAGCTGGGCCAGACCCAAGACCCTTTGTCTCTTTTTAAACTGAGATCTTAGGATCCTGCCTGCCATGGCTCAGAATCTACACCTACTTTATGCTGGTAACTTTTCCTATTATATTTGTAACCTTGTCCCTCTGCAACTGACAGAGGTGGCTTAACTATAAACAGCATCATCTTCATTGAAATAAAAGAAAGCCCAGAATATTAAATATACCTAAACTTAATCTTAAAATCACTGTAGAATGTACTGGTATTTTGATTGTAGTATGAACTGCTTTTCATTCCTCACACATTAAAAAAGATTCACAAATATATTTCATAAGAACCAGACATCTCCTGCTCACAGTGAACTGAACCTCCCCCATCCATCGTGAATTAAGGAAATGTCCCACAGACTTGTCTACAGGCTCATCTGATGGAGGCGATTCTTCCGCTAAGATTCCCTCTTTCCAGATTTGTCTACTTGACAAAAACTAACCAGCACAGTCAAGATAACTCTGCCACTGCCCCTAAGGTCAGGAACACTGGAGTGTGTGGCCTCCTCATAAGTCCTATGATGCTAAGTTGGACTCCTGTAATGGTAACCAACCACTCAGCCTCACTGGTTGCCTCACCTCCCCGAAGCCAAGCATCCTAAGGCCAATAAGTAGCACTTAACCCGTGGGAAATAATTTAGTAAGTGATGTAAATTAGGGAGACCTTAAAGCTCAAATGATGTGTCATACCCATAAGAGCCACTAACAGCCACTCAGGGATTCACTCCCATGGCCACACATGGCCCTTTACATCTACCTAGAAATGCCTGTCCTTGGAAGTATAAGAGCACAAGACTAATCTCACACTCCTGCCATAGTCTTCCACCTTCCTTCCCTCCTAGTTATGTGACTTTCTTCGGTTCCTCTCTATCCCTTGCTAGGAACACCCAGCAGCCTCACATAAAGGAACATAAAAGGCCTCAGCTCTCTCACCGAACTGTCCCCCCACCAGCCCACCTGCCATTTCCTAGCCCTGGATATTTCCAATCTTCCTCTCTTCTCTCCATTCTCAGGCCACTTTCCAAAGGAGGAGGAATTGTGTCATCACGTGGGATAGATTTTCAATCTCTTTCTTAAGCTTATCGATGGATTCTTAGTTTTTTAATAACACAAAGAGGGATGGAGAGACGGCTCAGTGGTTAAGGGTACATAGTGACCTCGACAGGGACATAATTTGATCACAAGCACCCATGTTGGGTAGCTCTTAACTGACTGTAACTTTAGCTCCAGTGGCATCTGATGCCTCTGACTTCCAAGGGTACCTGCACTCCTGTACATACGCTTACACACACACCAAAAAATAAAAATAAAGATAATCTTTAAAAACTAACACAGGAAGGGGCCAGGAATGGGTGTTGAACTCACATAATCTCAGTACTCAGGAGAGAGAGGTTGGAAGATCACCTCAACTTTGCAGCCTGCCCACTCTACATAGTGACCTCCAACGCAGCCAAAAGTACATCAGGAGATCCTGTCTATAAAACAAACACACACACACACCAGTACTTACCTATTTCTACATGTGTTGAGAGACCACAAGATGAACTTCTAGAGCAGAAAAAAGGCAGCAGGAGCAGCAGGCTAGACCACAGCCTGCCTACAGACATGTTGTCATACCTCTTTAGCTGCTCTGCTAATGTGGGAACAATCTAAGCTGTAGCCAAACTATGACTCCAAAATCCAGGCACAGACTCGGTGTGTTCGCTCTTCCCAGGTCACTGACTCAGGAAACCAAGCCTCGTTTCAAAATAAAGCTGTTTTCCAATGAAGTCAATGGATCACCCACTGTTTAGCTTTTCCAGAACAGCAAACAAACTGTCTACCTGGGAGGGGAGAGAAAGCAATCTGTTGGGATCTAAAAGCCTTTGGCTAGAGGCACTTTATCTTCCCACCCACCCAGATTTTCCCTCCACACGCAATTGCCTCGGCAAATCAAAGTTGCCTTCAACTTGCTTTTCAAAGCAGACACTCACCTGTGCCAGTTGATGGTTACTCCGATACTACCACCCTGTCCACAAGCAGCATCTCCGATATCCTCACCTCACACTTATCAGAGAGTTTCCTCATCCTCCCAAGCCCCAAGTGCATGCTGGGAAAGCTTTTATGGTGATCACCTAGAACCGGCTTCGTCTTCTTCTTCTTCTTTTTTTTTTTAATTTGGCAACAGATACCGACAGCTCGGCATGTTACACAACCCCAGCCACTCCTGGCCTTCTACTCTGGCTCTTCCAACAGGACTTACCCGAGATGTGTTGCAAGGAAGGATTCCCGAAGCCCAGAGATACTGACTGCACCTGAAAGGTGGAGGCAGGAAGCCGATTAAGGTGAAGAGACAAGGGTCTGGAAAATGACGGGCTCAGAATAGACTCATCACGAGGTAGCCAATCAGAAACAGGCAGTCCAAGGGAAATAATCCAGGTCATTCGTGGACATAAATGGTGGTGATCTTAACACCCAAATGATGCACTGTCTGTGCTCAAAGCAGCAGGGTGCTCCCAAAAGACAGTGAGGAAACAGCATTCATCCTTGGGCTAGGCTAGGGGAAGGGATAAATGAACAAAAGACGGAATAATTTGAGCCGGCTGTCTGCCAGGCAGCAGTTTGTTATGTAATCTTCAACCCCATTCAAACCAGAAAAGACGGTTCAGTAGTTCTCTCTACCTAGGGGCACTGGTCCTGATTGCTTCTAACTGCCTTTAAACCACAGGCTACAAGTTGTTGTTGTTGTTTTGTTTTGTTTTGTTTTGTTTTTAATTGGATAACAGGGTGTCTATAAACATATCACTTTGCTTGCTTTTGGTTTTTGTCAATGGCATCTCATGTATGCCAGAATAGCTCTGGCCTTCTTATGGAGCCAAGGATGACCTTAAATTCCAAATTCTCCTGTTTGCACCTCCCAGTGTCGGGACTGTAGGTGTGAGCCCAGCATACCTGACCAGACTAACTTTTTGTAAGTGAGGAAATTCACATACAAATCTAGAATTTTAGCACTCTAAACAGAACAAAATAAAATGCCCAAAGAGCTGACTTCCTGACCCTACATCCCTCTGTCACATGATACTCAACAGAAGTGGGAACCAGCTGTCCTTTGGACAAATATGCTTTCCTCTGTGTCCTCTTGTCCTGGACACCCACACAATCTTCAGTGGGTCCCCCTGTACTACTCTGTCTACAAACGTCTGAGTTGGCCCACCTCTCACTCTGAGCCTCCTAAAGTCTGAGGGAGGATGATAGTGATGATAAATTAGGACTTTAGTAAGCCAAGAGTAGACTGTCAATAACAGAAAATTGGGTATGATTGAGTATACTCTAGTCCCAGAACTCTAGAGGCTGAGAAAGGATGATTGATGGAAGTTTGATACTAGCCTGGACTACACTGGGACTTTTTTCTTGAAAACAACAACAGGGATGGCAAGATGGCTCAGTGGGTAAAGGTGCTTACCGCCAAGCCTGATGACCTGAGTTCAATTCCGGGAGCCACATGGTGGAAGGAGAGGACTGATTCTCCACCCACATACACAAGCAAATAAATGTAGTCAAAAGCTTAAAACAACAGCAACAAGATAGCAGACAGAGGACTGGCAAAGGATCACCAGGAGAAAATCCTGCCTAAAAAAGCTATCTAGGCAGATATAAGAAAACCAGTCCACACAAAACACCAGAGAAGGAAACGGGTTCCATTACTAACCAATTAATTAATTAACCAAGAATTAATCCCAAATTCTTTACATAGTTTGTACATACAAAGTTTAGAATGACCATATTTGTTAATGCAACAACAACAAAAAAAAAAAATGAAGGAATTCTTCACTTAGTGCCGTGTGATGGTTATGTGATAATGTTGCTATTCTTAAGAAATGCTGGAGAGATGCCTTACTCCTTAAATCACAAGCATGAGGACCGAATTCCCATCTTACCAGCATTTAAAAGCCAGGCAAAGTAGTGTGCTCCTGTAACTCCAGGGCTGGGGAGACACAGACGAGCAGATTCCTGGAGTTCATTGGCCAGCCAGCCTAACCAAATCAATGAGCTCCAGGTTTGATGAAAGACCATCTCAGAGATAAAATGAAGGAAAGCTACTAAGAAAGATACCTGATATGTGACCTCTGACCTCTATATACGTACATGCCCACATGCTTAAGAAAATATTTTTTTCCTACTGATGTCCCCCTTGCTAATGCAGGCCTTTGTTAAAAAGAGACAGTGTGATTCCATCATCTGGAGCTTTTCCGAAATGCAAACATAAACTGAAAAGCAAGTGTGCGGGTGTCCTAGGAGCAGGTGAGAATGTATACTTCATTTGCATACCAATTCTGCTAGCTTCAATCTGAGTGACCTTGTGCAAGTTAGTAAAATATGCTGCTGCTTATCTGTGATTCAGAGGTAGTCATAGTTTCCACTTTATGGTCATTGTGGGCACCAGATGAGTCAATATACAATGCATTTTAAATGGAGATTAGCATGCTATATGTGCAATAGACCTTCACAACTATCATTTAGAAGAAAACTTCCCCACCCAAAAGATTTACCATGAACTTCTATTAGTTCCCTTGTTGATTTTTGTTTAGTTTGGGTTTTGTGCTACAGGAGATCCAATCTAGGGCTTCCTTCATTTTAGACTAGTGTTCTAATACTGAGCTATATCCCCAACCCATTTATTGATTTATTCCCTATCAATAAAATGACTTTGCATTCAGGTCAGTCAGTATAAGATTATTTCTAAAAATTTAGATATGGATATAAAGCAAAACTGGATGAAGCCACTGAAATGAAAGCAAGTCTCCATATGCAGATAAATGATGAAATACAATATTTTTGTATAAAGCTGCATGTAGTTTAGGCTGCCCTCAAACCACCTTGGTAGCTGGGTTATACTTTGATTTATTTTTTTAAGTGTGTGTGTGTGTGTGTGTGTGTGTGTGTAAGAGAGAGAGAGAGAGAGAGAGAGAGAGAGAGAGAGAGAGAATGCAGGTGTACCTGTGGAGGTGAGAAGACAAGTTTCAGTACACACACACACACACACAGACCTTCTTGAGGCAAGGTCTCTCTTCATGTTTCTGCTTCTCAGAGTACTCCAGACTAAATGATGCTTTCAGGTGACTTGTCTGTTTTCACCTCCTACCTTGCCATAGGAGTGGTGGAATTGCAGGTATGGCCAGTGCATCCACCTTTTCCCATGGGTTCTGCAGATTGAACTCAGGTCATCGGGCTTGTAAGGCAAGCACTTTTACCCACTGAGCCATCTTCCCAGCCCTTACCTTGAATTCTCCATCTCTTTGTCTCTACATCTCTGTGCTGGGAACGCAGGCCTGAGCCCCCCAAGCCTAGCTTTAGATGTAATTTTAGTGTTCAAAATAAAGCAAATCATTTCTCTGGTAGTCTTCTATGTCACTGTCTCATAGTACCATGACAACAGCTGGGGAGGAAGGTGGACAAATCCAGAGAGTGGGGCTTTAGGAATAGTAATTGCTCATCAAGTAAAGGTGCTTGCTGCCGAGTCTGATGACCTAAAGCCAATCCCAGGGACCCACATGGTAGAAGGGAAAAAAATCAATTCTGGCAACCCTCCCCTTCTTCACATGGATAAATAAGTTTTAAAAGTCAGGAACTGGACACTGATGGTGCCCAGGAACACAAGAAGAAAAGAAAAGGCTCCCGTCTTCTGGTGCATTTCTCCTATGGGTCCTAGTGAGCATACCCATCCAAGACCTGGGAGTCATCTGGGAAAGTAAGATAGGAGGCTGGAGGGAATTGTTTCCACTCCAAATGGGGGCTGGCTGGGGAGAAAGAATCAGTGTAGGGAGCTTTGAGTGCCACTTAATGAGCTTCTCAGACTAGAGGACAGTTGCCTTGGTGAGCGCCTTCCTTCAACAAGTAAGTGAAAAAATGATTTTACTGCTGCATTGGTGTGAAGATGAACAGTAAGATTATACCTAAACTGTGTGTTTAGGATTTGGGGGGAGGTTGTGGGTTTGGTTTTGTTTTCTCACTTTCAAAGAAACAAACAGTAAAAGCGATACGGAGCTTATTATGTGTTACTCTTAGGGCATATGGTGGGCAACTCAGCTACAAAGGAGAGTAGGCAGAGCTTTACATAGTTTCTCAAGCCAGGGGCAGTGACTCATTGGAATACTCTCAGATTGACACCGTGGATTCACTGAGTTCAAAACCAGCCTGGGCTACATAGCGCATTTGACGTTGGCTTTGGTTACCAAATGAGATGTTGTTTTTCTTTTATTTTTATTTTTTCCCCAAGTTGAACTTTGAACAAAAGAGAGGAAGAGGGAAAGGGAGAGGGAGATAGAGAACCAGAGACAGTGAATTCTAGATTGGATCCCGAGCCACACCACTGATTTCAAGTTTGGGGTATACAGTGATTAAGACATGATCTGAGTGAATGCCCAGAGAAGATAGAATGGTCTGTCAGCAGAGCGCCCCCTACAGGCAGCAGGCATCCAGACCAGCTTTCCCTAGCCAGGAAAGCCACTGGAGGCCCTCCTCATCTTCACCCCTTCTGTCCCCAATTCCCTCAATAAAACACAGGACAAAGTAGTGAACACACACAGCACACACGTATGCATACACAATTAAATCCTGCTGTTGAGACTTCTGCCAGATGTGACTGGCACAAGACTGGGAGGCTCTGACTCAGCAGAAGACAGAACCAACAATTAAAAACACATCGGAGGCATTTTGCAAATACAATATTCTACTGGGGCATGTAGTGCTTGCCTGTAATTCCAGAACTCTAGGAAGGAAGGCTGGGAGATGTAGGTCATCCTAGGCTACATAGTAACATGTTTTCCTCAATAATAATAGAAGTAGTAGTAGTAATAATATAACATTTGATTCCACACATTCTGAGCACAAACCTGCTATTTCTTTTATTCAAATTAAAACTTAACATTTCTTTCTGCTGCAGAGTTTGGGGCCCAGATGTAACAGGAGAATGAAGATGCTGTTTAAGGTGACGGTGCTGTGTTCAATCCGCATACCCCTGTTGACTTCTTTTTTAAAACAGGGGCTCAGTATATAGCTTTGGTTGGCTTTGAACTCAGAAAGCCTCCTACCTCTGCCTCCCAAGTGCTGGTGCTAAAGGTGTGGGCTACAACACTGGGCTTATTACTTCTATTTTGATTGCTTCCAGTTACTAATTGGCCAAACTTCAGCTTTGTTAGTTGCTTGAGGTACAGCAGCTAGATCACGAAGCGAAGACCGATGGCTTGGGAGTACCCTGCTCAGGACCAACAGAGGAAACACACAGAAAGCGTGCAAGAGGAATCCCTGAGCTTTACTTCGACTCTAGTTGAATGGTTGCCCCTAAATCCCAGTACTCAGGAGCTCTGTGCCCCAAATTCACGAAGAGGATATGCAGAAAAGCATGCAAGAGATGGATTACTGATCTACACTTCACCGCTCACTGAGCAGTGATCCCCCATCCCAATGCTCAGTAGCCCAAGCATATGAAACCGCGGCTTTGGCCTTAGTGCCATCTCTAGACAGAGTGCAGATTTCCGGGGCTGGGGAACTGGGGAACAGAAAGTGCTCCTGTCACAGTTAATGTCTAAGAAATGACAGGTAAGCATCCGACAATGAGAAAGGTGACTTATGTGCACAAATTCAACTTGCTGGGAGTCTGGGAGTCTTTCCATTCGCAGGCCCTAGAGAAGGACGCGCGGGGAACACAGACCAGTTCCGGATCTATCTCCCCGCGGCTCCAGGAACTCAAGAGAGAGGGCGCTCTCCGCGTCCCCGCCGCCCCGCGCGTCCCCCGAACTCAGAGAGAGGGCGCTCTCCGCGTCCCCGCCGCCCCGCGCGTCCCCGCCACCGCGCTCCCGCTTTCCCGCGACCCCTGAGCTCCCGCAGCTCGCTTGCCTGTCCCTTGCCGTTGTCGCCGCCACTGCCGGGCCATGGCGACCTGCTTTCTGCTGCGGAGCTTCTGGGCCGCGCGTCCCGCGCTGCGGCCTCCGGGCCGACACTTCCCGGAGCCCGCAGGAGCTCAGCGGCGCAGCTACACCCGCGGCCTGGCTGGCCTCCACGCCGACCTACTCCGCGGGGACAGCTTCGTGGGCGGCCGCTGGCTCTCAGCCCCTGCCACGTTCCCGGTGTACGACCCGGCCAGCGGCGCCATACTGGGCACCGTGGCCGACTGCGGGGTACCCGAGGCCCGCGCTGCTGTGCGCGCCGCCTATGATGCCTTCAGCAGCTGGAAAGGGGTCTCCGTCAAGGTGAGAGCGTCAGGTGCAGGATCCCGGCCTAGGGGGAGGCAGAGATCCACAAAGTGATACTAACCCGTAACACCTCCATCCCCAGTTCCTCCAGTTACACAGTACTGAAAGCCAGAGCAAACAAGAGAGATAAATAAGTTTGGAGCATGGGGCTCAGCACGATGTCAGATCCCCTGCTTTCAAGGGTGCATAATAAAAGTGAGCTGAGTAATGTCACCAGCCTGTCAGAGAGAGAGAGAGAGAGAGAGAGAGAGAGAGAGAGAGAGAGAGAGAGAGAGGTGTGAAAGCTGAATCTAGGGGCTATATATTTGTACATGTAGGTTGCATGTTGGGACTGTCTAGGGGCATTCTCTGATTTTGAATCTGAATGGGTAAGGACTACCGCTTTCTAACAGAGATGGCTGGACAATGGAGGATAGATGGTAAGGACAGAAATTTATTTTAGAAAATTCTTTCTCCTTTATTTATGATGGTACCCCTGCAGCCAACCCTGTGAAATCATAATTTCTTTATCCTTCAAATCTTCTCAGAAGATAGCTGCTGCCTGGTGATGGGAGTACAAGCACCAGAGTCTTAACATCCATCCGCCCTCTGCGATAGTTACTGGGGATGCCACATATTTCTGGAGGTGCTTGGAATACAGAGTCAAGAAAAAAGGTTTGGGGGGAGAGTGGAGAATGATTTATTTGCCTTTAAGATGTACTTGCTGCTCTTACAGAGTTCCTGGGTTCAGGTCTCAGCTTTCTCGTGGTAATTCTCAACAGTCTGTAACTCCAGTTCCAGGGGATTGCTGAAGGTACATACATGCAGGCAAAGCTTATATGCATAAAATAAAAATAAATGATCTTAAGAAAAGTTCAGCTCCTGGTAGAGCTCACGTGATATTTTGGAGATCCAAACTGCAAGCAGTAAACAGCAAGGAAGTGTGCTGAGACTGAGGATTAATGTGGGGGGCAAAAGACAGATACAGGCCCAGGGGTCAGAGGTCAGAGGTCAAAGGGCAAAGTGGCCATTCCAGCGGTTTAAAGTGATAGAATTGTGTCTTCCTGCAGTTCCCAAGGCCAGAAGTCAGAGGCTGTGCTAGCTAAGTTCTCTGTGAACTTGACATAAGCTAACATCATCAGAGAGGAGGAAGCCTCCGTAAGATTGGACTGTAAAGGAGCCTACAAGACATTGTCTTAATTAGTGATCAGTGGAGGAGGGCCCAGCCCATTGTGGGTGGCACCATCCCTTGTCTAGTGATCCTGGGTTTTATAATAAAGCAGGATAAGCAAGCCATTGGGGAGCAATCCAGTAAGCAGCACTCCTTCATGGCCTCTGCATCAGCTCCTGCCTCCAGGTTTCTGCCCTGCTTGAGTTCCTGTCCTGGCTTCCTTCCATGTTGAACTGTGTTGTCGAAGTGTAAGCCAAGTAAACTCTTTCCTCACCAACTTGCTTTTTGACCACGGTGTTTTGTTGCAACAATAGAAACCTTAAGGCAAAGATCTTATAGAACGTAGGAGAGGCCATTGGTGAAGGTGCAGCCCATTTGCAGCAAGAGACCCCAGCATTTTGGAAATCATTTGGAATATGATAATGGAATGGTCACCAGGGACAGCAGCAGATGTGGAGTGGAGCCAGCCTGAGCCTATGAGACAAGCTATGTGCGCTCTGGATGGCAGCGATGGAGAAGTGTCACAGCCACGCCTAAGATCCCCAGAAGCCTGGCAATGAGCTTCACGCTTTTGAACTTTGGTTTTGCTCTGATCTGATTGTAACTCAGCCTGGTGCTTCCCTCTTGGAATAAAAAAAATTGTTTTTTATTTATTTTAGGCTTTATAGGAGCTTACAGTTAAGAGACTTTGGAAATTTAGAGAGATTTTGGAAGTTTACAAAGACTTTGGATATTTAAAGAGACCCTGGATATCCCAGAGATGTTGGATATTTTAAAGAGAGTTTCAGTGTTTTGGAGAGACTTGAAATGTTTTAAAATTTTGAAGAGTTGGATTTGTAAAGATTGTGAAGCTTTTAAAAGTAGGGATGTCTTACATTGTGAGATTTATGTTCACATGGTATTCAGAGAAAGAACATCAAGATAGGAAGCTTATGGCTAAAGCGCGTGTTTGTATATGAAGTTGGTAAGGGGTCAGTTGTGCTGGCTAGTTTTATGTCAGCTTGACACAAGGTAGGTAGTCTGGGAAGAAGGAATCATAATCAAACAATGCCTCCATATGCCAGGCAGTGGTGGAGCACGCCTTTAATCCTAGCACTTGGGAGACAGAGGTAGCCTGGTCTACAGAGTGAGTTCCAGGACAGTCAGGGCTACACAGAGAAACCCTGTCTCGAAAAACCAAAAAAAAAAAAGCCTCCATAAAAGTGGCCTGTGGTGCATTTTTTGCTTGATGTTTGATGTGGAAGGGCCCAGGCGATTGCAGTTGGTGCTCCCCTAGGCAGGTGGTCTAGGGTTTATAAGAGAGCAGGCTGAGCAAGCCATAAGGAGCAAGCCAGTCAGCAGCCCTCCTCCATGACCTCCGCATCAGTTCCGGTCCAGGTTTCTACCTCCAGTTCACGTCCTAACTTCCTTTGATGATGCACTGTAAGATGAAATAAACCCTTGGTCATGCTGATTCAGCATAGTCACGCACGCAGGTGCTGTGCGTCTACTCAGCTACAGGCATGCTGGGCGGGAAGGAGGGCAGACCCGATCCCTGGATACTCTAGCTTCATTTCACAGACTCCCAGTGGTTCATCAAGGGCAACGCATAGGGATGTCACAGTGCTTTTCTAGACATGTTGGTAGTTTGGCAGCCAACCAGCTGGTGTTGAGGCCTCTCTGAAATTGGCAACATCGTTCTGCCATGCAACCATAGCCTCCACCTTAATGCAGGACCGTGTTTCCGCTCCAAGACTGCAAGAGCCTGGGGCTTCTTAGGGGAACTTCCTTCTTGAAAGTGTTCCTGGGTGCCAGGACATTACTGAGGGAGAAGATCCGAGAAGGAAACAGTGAGGCACAAAGGCAGGGAACGAGGCTCACCCTCCTTTTCCCTCTGAGTCTGTACTGCCTGTATCTCTCCCTGAGTGTAAACTCCCTTCCCTCCCCTAAGGCATTCACCTCCACCGCCACAGTCCGTGTGTTCTTGCAGGTCTAGCTCTGTGTAACTTCAGTCACTCGGACTTCCACTAGTCTCCTTTCTCTGAAGCAGCAGAACTGGTCCATACAGGTCGTCAGCAGCCTTACACCTTTCCTTTCGTGTGTTTGTGACCTTTCCCCACCTTGCAAACTAGAGGATGCATGTTAGTTAGACAAATAGCTGACAGAAGCAACTTCGGGGAGGAAGATTTGAATCCGGCTCACCAGGGAGATTTGGGTTATTTTTGGTGGAAGAGGCATGGTAACACAGCTCCGTGGTGGTTGGACCACGTGCTGGATCTCTACACGTGGTGACTAGGCCAGGAAACAGAGAACAGAACCAGAAGTAGGCCCAGGCAGTAACCTGAGATGATTTACTTTTGTAAATCACCAATACTGGCAATGTTAGGTTTGCCCACAAATTCCCAGGCATCAAAAACATTTTCAGGTAAATCACCACATTTGATAACCTGGCAAGAGAAAGAATATTATGTAAGGATATTATGTATTTACTCCCCACCCCTATTTAAAAGGTGTTTGATACTGTCACCTAGAGGTGCAACTTTTTTTGTCAAGACAGGCTTTCTCTGTGTAATCCTGGCTAAACTAGAACTCACTATGTAGACTAGCCTGGTCTCGAACTGGAACAATCAGCCTGCCTCTGCGTCCCACGTGCTGGAATTAAAGCATGGGCTACCACACACAGCTTGAGTTTGCAAGGTTTTTTTTTCCTCCTAGAAGTTCTAGGGGATAATTTGTTCTCCTGTCTTTTCTAGGTTCTAGACGTTTCCCATATGCCTTAGCTTTTGTCCCTCTGACACTTGGTTTTCTGGTTGCATCAGATCTTCTGCCACATGTTACTGTCCACTCTTCTTCCTTTAGGAGACCCTGTTTGAGTCTTGCATGTCCACACAGCCCCATAGTTAAGGACACCTTCAACTTATTGGTCAAGTTGGGGTGTTTTCACCTTATGGTGGTTTGAGAAGAGTGCATATTCAGTAGAAGATATTCATGGAGTGGAGACTTTTGACCTTGGACTAGCCATGTGCAGTGGGGTCTCCCTCTTGATGCTGGGCCACAGCAATGAGGCTGGTGTGCTAGGAGAAGTTCTTGACTTTCTCCCGTTCTGCTGAGCTCCGCTTCTCAGTCTGTTACTTGTATTAGGAGCACTTTCATGATAGGCTATTGTTGACTACCAATGGGAAATTATGATATCATTTCATCAAAAGCAGAGGTATCTGTCAGCACGCTACAAGTGCTAAACAAGATGCTGCCAAAAGGGAGCTTAGCAAGCAGAAATGTCCTCTCTTGGAGTTAAAGTCTAGTGTCTAAAATCAAAGTATTCCAGCAGCAGCTTCTTCTGAAGACCTTAAGGGCAGGATTTATTCCAGACCTTTCTACATGGTTTACAGATGGCTGTTCCCCTGTATATCTTCAGGTGGTTTTTTTGTTGTTGTTGGTTTTTTTATTTTTTTTGGTTTTTTGTTTGTTTCACCACTTTTTTTCCCATTATGTGTTCTGGGCTGGCCTGCAACCCACAGTGTAGAGAGGCTTCAGACTCACAGAGATCCACCTCTTCCACCTGAGTGCTGGAATTAAAGACATAGACCCTACATCCAGCCACATCTTGTTTTTAGAATGATACCTTTAATAGTAGATTAGGATGAACCTTAATGACCTCATTTTATTTTGCTGCCTCTATAAAACCCTGTCCCCCGATAAGGTAGCATTCTGAGAGCCTGGGGGTTACCTGTTTGAGGTAGACACAATTCACTCCATTCTCTGCCATACCAAGGGCTTTACATATGAGGACTATTCATGACTTCCCCTGGCTTATGTAAATCCAACCTGGGTATTGCATTTTCTACCTAAAGGCAGAATCTTACTTTAAAAAGAAGTTTATTTTTAATTATATGTAGTGTGTCTATGTGTAAGTGCTTGTTTGCATGTGTTCATGCGTGTGTGTGTGTGTGTGTGTGTGTGTGTGTGTGTGCATGCGTGCATGCATTTGAGTGTCAGTGTCCACAGAGGCTAGAAGTCTCAGATAGAATTACAAGCAGTTGTGAGCTACCTGACATGGTGATAGCTGGGAACCAAACTTGGGTCCTTTTCAAGAACAATATTTGCTTTTAATTGTTGAACTATTAATCCAGCCGAGACTCTTACTTTTTATATCTATAGTTCTGCTATTTTACGCTCTCTCAATCTTTCTCTGACTAAACGTGGTACCCTGTTCACAGCACATAGCAGGCCATTGTTACTTTTGCCATAAGACAGGATCATATGTAGCCCAGGCTGGCATCAAACTTGGTATGTAGTCACTGACGCCCTTGAATTTCTGATCCTTCTGCCTATACCTCCCAGGTGCTGGGAGTAGTCATGTCCTGCCATGCCTAGATGTGTGCTGAGTTGAGGATGAAACCCAGGGCTTCATGCAAGCCAGGGAAGCACTTTACCAATGGAGCCACATCACCAGGCCCACTGACAGATTCGTATTCACTTCTCAGAGCTAGGCCTCCTGGATTTTAATACGATCTCTCTCTCATCTGGGTGGATGAAGAGAGTAGGTAAAACCCTGTGTGATAGTAACGTACTACTCACTTTCAAGGCAGTATTGACACCTATGTGTCCCTGAAGACTTACCCTCAGCAAAATTTTTGAGATGTGAGAAGATACAGCATGTTGGAAAAGGGACATTCTCCAGAGGCAACAGTGTCGTGTGTGCCCACCGGCTTTCTGTTCACAAGTGGAATTATAAAAGACTTCTGAGCGGATTATAGTGTCAGAATGGCATGTTAGGCTTACTTATTGCACTGCATGGATGTTCAGGCAGATGAAAGTCTATTCTTCTTGAACTAGGGAAACGGCTTATTTTGGTAGAGAGTTTGCCAAGTATGTATGAATCCCTGGGTTCAATCCCCAGCTCCCCACACACTGGGCTTGTAGCACACAGCAATAATCCCAGCTCAGAATGATCAGAAGTTCAGGGATATATCCACCACTGAAATGATACAGACTTGTCTCAAACTTCTGGGCTAAGGCAATCCTCCTACCTTAGCTTTCTCCTTGGCTTCATGGTGGCTTCTTCATACATATGTGTCATTATGTCCTGCTCCAGTTCGTCCCCTTCCCTCAGTATCTATCTCTGCCAGATGCTACTCTTCTGGGAAAAGCACCCATAGACCAACCCAAAATGTTTCCTAGCTACTGGGGCGTCCTCCAGCCTGGTGAAGCTGACATATAAGGTGAACAATTCTTCCTCCAAGTGTGAGACTAGACATAGCTGGTGCTTAGGAGGGAAAGGGTGCCGACCCATCTCTCCTGCACTTTCCAGGTCATTGCTTCTCTGTCTCATTTCTTTTCCAGGAGAGGAGCTCATTACTCCGTAAATGGTACGACTTAATGATGCAAAATAAGGACGACCTTGCCAAGATCATAACAGCCGAGAGTGTAAGTTCAAGATCTTGGCTTGCTGCCAGGAGGAAGGGGTCTGGAGTGGTTAGACCAGAGAAGAGAAAGCACCTGGCTTCCCTTGACTGGTGTCCTGCAGCTTAACATGTGGTCCTTTGATGATGAGGGACTGAGTCATCATGGTGCTCAAAAAACACATTTGCTGGAACAAAATTTCTGTGCTCCAGTGTATTTGATGCTAATTTGCAAAAAGTAGATTTGAGAGGCTGGAGAGATGACTCAGCAGTTGAGACTGTGTACTACTCTTGCAGAGGGCCCAAGTTCAGTTCCCCAAATTCACAACAGGCAGCTCACAACTACCTATAACTCCAACTCTGGGGAACCCTATGCCTCTGACATCTGTGGGCACCTGCACTCATGTGCATGCCAGCCCCACAGACACACATAAAATAACAAGAACAAAGATTTGGGCAGTAGGAGCTACAAGAACATTGATTTTTTTTTTAAATCATTCTAGTTTTTAAAAAATATTTATGTGGGCTGGAGAGGTGGCTCAGTGGTTAAGAGCATTGACTGCTCTTCCAGAGGTCCTGAGTTCAATTCCCAACAACCACATGGTGGCTCACAACCATCTGCAATGGGATCTGATACCTTCTTCTGGTGTGTCTGAAGACAGCTACAGTGTACTCATATACATACAATAAATAAATCAAAAAATGTATGCTATTATTTGCTCTGTGCATTGCAGTAGGAAGCTTTCTCTCGTCTTGAAGCTTTGAATAACTTAGAAACGCAGACTGCACTGGAAGGCAGTGACCATTACCTTTTCTGATTTGATTTAGGGAAAGCCACTGAAAGAGGCCCAGGGAGAAATTCTATATTCAGCCCTTTTCCTGGAATGGTTCTCAGAGGAAGCTCGCCGTATTTATGGAGACATCATCTATACCTCTGCCAAAGATAAGCGAGGGCTGGTCCTGAAGCAGCCTATTGGTGTGGCGGCCATCATCACACCGGTATGTAGCAAGGCCAGCACAATCCCTGGGATGGGAGCAGAAAGCAATCTCTTTTTCCTGGTGAACAGGTGTGTCCATCCTGTTAGCTTTGTCACCTGTCCTTGGTTTCCTGATTCCTTTCCTGGATGCAGAGGTGTTTTTTCACATTCTTTGTGACAGGGTCAGGTGTAGGGACATTAGTAGAAGCACATATTTTCTGATGCCTTCAAAAACAGGGTGACTTGCCTAGACTTTTCTGACCCGGCATGGAGACTCCATCCTGGTATCACCTAGCTCCTCTGAAAACACCTTTGAAACACATACATATAAATAAATGAAATTATTATAGATTTGTAGATATCTATTGCCTATAAATGTGTGTGTGAAAGTAAGTAAATCAGCCATTTTCAAAGTCACATAGCCTATTTTACTTAAGAGTCTCAGACCAAATCTAGCTCAGTCCATGTGTTTATAAATAAAGTTTTATTAGTACACATGGGGTCCATTTATGAGCCAGTCTTCATGAGGAAAGTGCAGAGGTGCAGAATTGTAACAAAAACTATACGTCCTACAAAATATGACCCTCAAAGAACACATTGTTCTAGATGGTTTTGTACTGTATCAGACTGTGGCCTACTTCTGTGAACTTGGCCTCCTGAGTCCCTCAATCTGGCCAGGGTCAGGTGTTTGGAGAGCTCACCTGCATAGGAGCAAACAGGTTTGCCAGTCAATTGGGCAATGGAATGGTGACTGGCTCTCTGCCCTGCCTTGTCTTGGATCCTGAGGCACTTCCCCATGCTTACATCCTTCCTCTGTCCTTCTAGTGGAATTTTCCCAGTGCCATGATCACCCGGAAAGTGGGAGCCGCCCTGGCAGCTGGCTGCACTGTGGTGGTGAAACCTGCTGAAGACACACCCTATTCTGCCCTGGCTCTGGCTCAGGTAAGTTTCTCCATGCAGAACCAACCAGGTGCCCAGGTGGATGCTTCTCAAGGCCAGGAAGAAACATTTTTGGAATTTCCTTCTCAGCATGTGTCTCCTGCTGCACACAGAGCATCTTTCTTAGCCCATCAGCAGCTATTCAATAGATAGATAGATAGATAAAGATAGATAGATAGATGATAGATAGGTAGATGCTGCTTTCTTTAGTAGAAAAAAAAGGTCAGGAGATTTTCAGGTACCTGTTGGTCACATTTTGATACCCTAAAAGTGATATTAATCTATCATCATTTTTCATTGCATTAAAAATGTGGCTGTTTCTCACACTTAGGAGCTCTCTCTTACATTTTTCTACAGATGTATTTTTATTTATGTGTATGTGTGTGTGTTCTGTGCACGTGTATGCTATGTTCCTACAGTACCTGCAGAGGCCAGAAAATGGTGTTAGCTCCACTGGAGGTTACAGGTGGTTGTGAGCCATCTCATGTGGGTGCTCAAGAAAAGCAGCCAGTGCACTCAACCACTGAGCCACCTCTCCAGCCCCAAGCTTTCTTATTCACTATGCCTGATCCTGGTTCAATCTGTGGTCAGTCAGTTCTCTGCAGAAAACTCTCAGATGGCTTCATGTATCACTCACAGGTTTACTGCTGTAGCCTTCAAGGGTCTATACCACCTCCCATACTCCAGCATCTTCTGACTTGTCTCCACTTCAGAGGCCTCATTCTTCCATTTGAGCCACTCCGGGCCCTGCCACCCCTTACACCCTCTAACCTCACCCTCACCTCAGGTATTGGGCAAATGTTTTCTTCTGGAACACTCTTCCCCAGTGATGCTCACATGACTTGCTTCTTCACATATTTTAAACCATTTATTATTGTTGTGTGTGTACCTGTTGAGTGGGATGCACACGTGACCTACAGCACTCCTGTGGAGGTGACAGGATAACTTTATAGGGTCTATCCTCTCCTTCTATGTGGGATCTGACACAGGTCTCCAAGCTTGCCTAGCTGGCACTTTACCCACTGAGCACCTTGCCAGCCTTCTTCATGTCTTGTCCACGAAATTACTTGTCCAGACTTAGGTCTGTAAGGAGCTGTGGTTTGCACACTACCAAGGCTGGTGGAACGAGCCTTATATCCCAACTCTTCAAGAGGCTGAGGCAAGGGATCTCAAAATTCAAGGCCCTCCAAGGCCACTTAGAATGACACTATGGTTATTTGAATGGAAAGAGTTCCCCACAGGCTCGTGTGTTTGAAGGCGTGGTCCCAAGCGGATGGAGCCATTTTAGAAGGTTGTGGGGCCTTTAGGAAGTAGGGCTCTCTAGAGGAAATGTATCACGGGATGTGGTCCTCAGGGTTTTCTAACATGGCCCCACTTCCTGTCTGCTGCTCTGTTTCTGTGGACAGTGTTACCTGCTTGCCTCCTGCCATGATAGACTGCATCTCAGCTTAACCTGTAGCCAAGATAAACCTGCCTTCCTCAAACTGCTTCTTGTTGGGATTTGATCTCAATGAGGAAAACAACTAGTAGTGGCCATTTTAAACAGTATGTAAAACCTAGAGCTGGAGAGATAGCCCCGTGGGAAAGTTCTCACTTAGTATGTGTGAGGCCTGGACTCAATTCCTAGTACCACGGAAACAATTAATAATGATAGTAAGAAAATAGTTACAGGTCTATATGCCCGGGGCCGCAACCAATCCATGCTTGCTCTATCCTCCCCTCTCCCTCCCTGTCTAGACTTAATTCTGCGAGGAGCTGTGGTTGCACACTACTAGTCCTTTGCTGATGTCTTTCTGGTTGTTATGTTCTTGAACCTTTGTGTTAGCCAGCTTTCTGTCACTATAATGAAATGCCTGAGTTAATAGCTTATGAAGAGAAAAGGTCTATTCTATTCATAGGTTTTGCTGGTTCCAAGCTATGACCCCTGCACCTTGTGCCTGTGGTAAAGCAGCACATGATGGTAAGAGCAGCGTGGTAAAGCTAACTGACCATCTCACAGCCGGGAAGCAAAAGACAGAGGAAATGCTTGGTTGCACGACGCCCTTGGGAGGATTCCAAACTACTTTTCTTGTTGCCGTGACAAATGCCTGACAAAGGCATAGAAGGGGGCTTGAGGCTTTAGGGGATGTAGTTCATCCTGGCCCAGATGTCATGTCAGCAGGAGCATGAGATGGCCTGTCGAATTAGGTCTGCAGTCAGGAGGCAAAATAAAGTGAATGCCTGTTTTCAGCTGGTTTCCTCTGTTTCCTCTTTTTATTGGGTCTTCGGACCCCAGCCCTTAGTCACATGTCTCCTAGGCTATTCTGTACATCAGCAAGAAGATTAATCATCACAGGGAGCAAGCCTCTAGCGATCTGAACACCAGGGGCTAAGCCACTATAGTTGAAGCCTTTGCTTGGGAGGCTGAGGCAGAAGGATTCATGTCAGCCTGGCTACCCAGGATGATCCTGTTGTAAACTAAACAGCAGAAGGCCTCCTGCTAGGCCCTGACTCCCATTGGTGCCCGCCCCTCTCTACTTCCCATGGGTAGCATCCTACGTATTGGGTAGAAAGCAGCCAACACAAAGGTTTTATGTGTTACTTTTTCTTTCTCATGTTCTTGTAGGTTTGTTATCATTTCTGATTTTTTTAACTCTCAAAATTGTATTGTTTTCTCTGTAATTATTCTGACTGATTCAGCTTGTGCCTGCGTTTTTCAAGTTGGTCTGCCTATGTTCCCAGGTCCCATGAGCACCTGAGCACCTGTGGGCTTCCCTTGGGTCTATCCAGGACTGTTCTTTGGTCTTCCCCCTCACACAGGTCTTATTCCACAAGTTTCCACCCACTTGTAGTTTGTGGCTATGGAGAAACTTGGTTCCTTGGTCTTCTCGTAAATAATCTCCTGATGTTTGGATTTGCTACCACACTGCTGATTTGATTTGTTTTAATTTTTTGGTTAACACACTGAGATATTCGCTTCATACTTACTGTTTTTGTGAGATTAGTGAGATTAAAAACCTTGCTAACTACTCCAGTGATATCAGTGCTGGGGAGGCTGAGGTAAGAGGATGGCCACCGATTTGAGGCCAGTGAGGGCTACAAATAGAGATCTGGGTCAGAAACACAAGAAATTCAGGACAGACCTGATCCAGAACCCTGCCATGGAAAGGGCCAGGTTCCCAGGTCCGGTGGTGGGGTCAATGGCGGCTCCGCTTCTCCCCAGATCCTCGCCTCTGCTGAGCTCCTCCTGTCTGTGCCTCCCTTTCCTCAACTCTGACCCACAGAAGCTAGTGAGCAGCTTTGTAAGTTTTTCCTAAACACCCTTTCCCCACTTCACCCTGGTTTCTACAGTCAGTCGAAAAAGCTTGAGGTTTGCCTCAGGGTCTTCTTGAAGAACCCAGGTCTGTTGGCGGACTGAACAGAAGGTGGCACTAAAACTCTTACCTAAGACATTACGGGTGTATTTATTTAGAGGGTTAGGAGTGTAGCTCAGTCATAGAGCGTGTGCTTAGCAAAGTGAGACTGTGGGTTTAATCTTTAGCACATATGTGCGTGTATATAGACATATACACACATAGTCACACATATACACACACATATATATGGGGCTGAAATAAGGTTTTTTATTGGTGCTGATATTAATATATTTCTAATTTTTTTATTACATTTATGTGTGTGCGTGCATGCATTCATGCAGGCATGCTTGCGTGATCGCATGCATGTGTCTCCACCCATGACTATCCCCAAGCCAGAAAAGAGAATAGGATACCCTGGAGAGTGGTAAGCTATGGGTGATGGGAACTAAACTCAGGTTCTCTGAAAGAGCCATACATGCTTATAGGCACTGAGCTGTTTATTCAGCCCATAATATATATTTGGGGGGCAAAGGGTCTCCTATAGCCCAGGCTGGCCTTGAACTCACTTTGTAATTGAAGAGCTTGACCTTGTGACCCTCCTTGCCTGTACCTCCCAAGAGTTGGAGTTACAGGCGTGCACTACCAGACCTGGTTCGCTTCAGTATGTTTTTATTGTGGCCCAAGACAACTTTTTATGTTTACATTGCATTCTGGATTAAGCATGTTTATTTCTGATTCTGTCTGTTTTGTTTTTTCAGTTCAATCCTTGTTATAGTGTGTTTGCTATTTCTCTTTAAAGCTTGCAAACCAGGCGGGAATCCCTCCAGGTGTCTATAATGTCATTCCCTGCTCTAGAACCAAGGCCAAGGAAGTGGGAGAGGTCCTGTGTACTGATCCATTGGTGTCCAAAATTTCCTTTACTGGCTCAACAGCAACGGGAAAGGTATGTGATGTCAGGGTCAAACGGGTGTTATTCTAATGTTTTCTAGGATAGGAGGTGAAGTTATGATTTTATGGTTTTGTTTAATTTTATTGGAGACAAGATCTACATAGCCCTGGCTGGCCAGGAACTTGCTATGTGGACCAGGCTGGTCTGGAACTCACAGAGATCCACTTGTCTCTGCCTCCCAAGTACTGGGATTAACGAAATATACCACCTCGCCTGGCCTGTCATGTGATTATTGGATTGATAGTATGGTTTAAAACTCAAGACAGTGTTGACATTGTCCACCTTTGCCATTTCCCCAGCTCACAGTGTCACCGAGTCCTTCCTCCCCTCCTGTAAATAATTGCTTTACTTCCCTACGTCCTTCCTAGAAGGTTTTTAAATCAAATCTAACAAAATAAGAATCTGTATTCTCCAGAATACATTGTATACATGTATGAACTTATCAAAGAATAAATATAAATATATTAAAAACAATTATTTTCTCATGTTTCCTTTTCTTATGCAAAATGATATCTAAAGCAAGGTGACCTTGTGAGCCCCTTAAATTTTCATCATTGGGTAATTTTGTAAAACAGAGTCTTAGCTGCCTTATATGTTAGCTTTCTGTTGTTGCAGAATACGTGAGAAAAGTAACTTAGCTGAGGAGGGATGCTTGAGGACGTTTGGCTCCTGGCATAGGAGGTTCCCGGTCATGGTCACTTGGCTCCCTTGCTTTTATTCCAGTAATGTGGCAGAAGTATCATGACAGGAGGCATTGGTGGTGAAAAGCTGCTCACCTTCTGGTGGCCAGGAAACAGAGAGTAAGGGTCAGGACCAGATACGTCCTCCAAACACATTTTCCCATGGCCTCCTTCCTGAGCTAGACCCCACCCCCTAACGAATACTCCAGTTTGAACTGTCGACCAATCTCTGGACATCTGAGCCGTCGGAGGAAGGTACTTTCTATGCAAACAGTAACATGCTGGCCATTGATGTGGATGCTCGCATTGTTTTCCTCCTGCTTCTTCCCCCCACCCCCGCCCCTGCAGATCCTGCTACATCATGCAGCAAATTCTGTGAAGCGTGTCTCCATGGAGCTGGGTGGCCTCGCCCCATTCATTGTCTTTGACAGTGCCAACGTGGACCAGGCTGTCGCAGGGGCAATGGCATCTAAGTTTAGGAATGCTGGACAGGTGAGCCATGCAGAATGTTTTAGTGCTGGGGTAAGGGCATGTGTATGCGTTTTACAAAGACCATGGCCTTGCCTCTCTCCCCGGTTCCTTTGTTTATCCGCTCATTCATTTTGTAGCAAGCATTTACTGAGTGCTTTCTCTGAGGCCTAGAAACCCTAGGTGTCAGATCTGGCAGCATCTTCAAGATTTCTGATATAAACCTAGGATCTGAAAGCAAAAAGACTGAGTGACTTGGGTCATCCTCAAAGACCTGATGCTATGAGCCAAGGGCCCTATGAACCTTATTTTTCTGCTGTTACCCAAGCCACTGCTACTGCTTAAGGCTTATTCTTATGATTTATGCCTTAAGACATTCATATGTCTTAAGCCTGGCTGCTTACTGGGCCTTAAGAGTACAATCAACAAACAGAAAATCGTTGGCTTTATTTTTAAAGACAAGGGCTCGCCTTGTAGCCCAGTCTGGCACTGAATTTGCTATGTAGCACAGACTGGCGGGGGAAACTCCTCTGTCCTGGAGTTAGAAGGCTGCGTGTCCAGCCCAGTGAGCTTCTTAAATGCTTTCAGAGATAAATAACCTCAAAAGGCCATCCATGATAGGGAAATGGTGAGGCAAACTATTCGATATCACTTCACTTCTTTGTTTTGACTTTTAGTAGTCAGTTTTACCTTTTCATAAAACCTAACTAGTTTGTTTGTTTGTTTGTTTACAGAATTAGAATTGTTTTAAGCAAACACAAAATGTCAGCAGAGTTCTACTACAAATCTATGGCTTTGAACTCTGTCAAGCCAATAAAAACCTCATAGGACACAATAAGAAAAATTATCAATAACTACATTTCCTTAGTATCATTATCATTTTCCTTATCATTTTAAAATGTGAACTCTAGGGCTGGTGAGATGGCTCAGCGGTTGAGAGCACTGACTGCTCTTCCAGAGGTCCTGAGTTCAATTCCCAGCAACCACATGGTGGCTCACAACCATCTGTAATGGGATCTGGTGCCCTCTTCTGGTGTGTCTGAAGACAGCTACAGTGTACTCACAAATCTTTTAAAACATGTGAACTCTAACTGGACATAAAATAAGCAAGAGTCTCAATAATTTAACCTGATGTGGAAGATGGTCTTAAGTTTATGAGCTTTCAAAAAAATATTTTTCTGTTTTATAAGTGTGAGTATTTTCTTGCATGCATGTATGTACACAATGTGTGTCTAACACCCTCAGAGGTCAGAAGAGGATATCTGAGCCCCTGGAGCTGTTATGATCTTTCATTCACGTACCAAGAATTGAGCCTGGGTTCCATGCAAATACTCACAACCTCTGAGCCGTCTTTCTAGACCCCTTCCTAATTTTATGGTTTTAGATTTTTTTCTTGTTGGCGTTTTGTTTTTTGGTTTTGGTTTTGGTTATCTTTTTGGCAGAATTGGGAATAGGACCCATGGCCCATGTATGCCAGGCAAGCAATCTACCACAGAGCTCTGTTTCCAGGCCTTATTATTGTTTTTAATTATATGCATAAGCATGTAACCATGTGTGTCCAAAAGAGGGCATTGGATCCTCTAGACCTGGAATTACAGGCAGTTGTGAACATGGGTTCTAGAACCCAAACTCAGATCCCCTTCAAGGGCAGTAATAACTGCTGAGCCATTTCTCTGGCCCCAGAAGAAAGATCTTGTATCCATTTTTGAAATTACAGATTCAGCCAGTCTCTTGAACTGGAATGGTGGATGTGAGGTATCATTTGATCTCCTTCCTCCCAGGCTCCTTTCTCTGCTGCTGCTGCTGCAGCTGCATCCCTCCTCCTCTGCTGCTGCTGCAGCCGCATCCCTCCTCCTCTGCTGCTGCTGCAGCTGCATCCCTCCTCCTCAGAAACATTACAGCCTTTGATCTTCTACCCTGTTTGCTTCATAATAGCATGTTGGATTTCCGGTTTTGTAGGTACTTGGGTTTTGTTCACACAGCTATTTATTCTTGCTCAGATGCTTAGCTCTAGGTGTGCGGTAGCTATGGGAAGAGCTGGATCGGTGTGAGCACTCAGTGCTTTTGTCCCTGATGCCAAGCCTACCTGGGAAGAACATGGAAGGCCAGACTGATGAGAACCATCTCGGGAAGGATTGTCATGCATCTCCTGGATCAGCCACTTCTGGAAAACTAACTGTGGATTTGTTTGTTTTCTGTCTAGACTTGCGTTTGCTCAAACAGATTCTTGGTACAACAGGGTATCCACGATTCCTTTGTAACAAAGTTTGCAGAAGCAATGAAGAAAAGCCTGCGTGTAGGTAACGGATTTGAGGAAGGAACGACTCAAGGGCCGTTAATTAATGAGAAAGCTGTAGAAAAGGTGAGCTGGTTTTATTATCAGCATTAAGGAAATCTTGTAATATTAGATTCAAAGGCTTCCTTACATGAACCGATTTTCATAAGATCCCCAGCAAGGCTGTTTGGAAATAATGGGGAAATGGGAAAAGGCCTTAGAAAAAAGTGTGAGTGTGGGGGAGGCACATGTGTGCCACAGCACGGGTGTGGAGATCAAAGGAGACGCTCCAGAGTCCTTCTGTCTCTACACATGGGTCCCAGGGACAGAACTCTGGCTCTCAGGATTGGCAGCAAGCACGTTTACCTGTTGACCCATCTCACCAGCCCCGGTTTTAATTTAAGTTTTTTTTTCAAATTAAGCATTCTATCTTGGCACTTTCATGCATGTGTTTCATCATATTTCATTCTTGCCCGCTCCCTGACTCCCCCTCCCCACTCTCTGCTCGCTGGTCACTTTTCGCTCTGTCCCCACTCTACTTTCACATCACACACGTTCCATGTTTTGTTTTAATGTTTTAAAAATAATCTTTTTAAGAGTCAGAAAGTGAGGGGGCCAACGGAGTGACTCAGAGGTTAGGAGTTCTTAGGGCTTTTACTAGAGTTACAAACAGTTGTCAGCTGCTCAACAAGGGTTCTCGGAACCAAACTCGGTCCTCTGCAAGGACAGTCAGTGCTCTTAACCACGGAGCCATCACCTCCGATTTCCTATAATGCCTTTGGATTGTTGGCTTTCTCTTAAGCATCATTCGATCTTAGGTTATTTTATTCATCTTTGCCCTTGGCGCACTAGGCAATACCATATATAGCCTACACACACACACCTTATAGGCAAGGTATGCAGCATGCTGGACCATCTGAGTTTGTATCAAAATATTGTATGATGTTTATTCAATAGTGAAATCAGCTAAGAACACATTCTCAGCCAGAGTGTCTGCCATGGGTAAGCAATGCCTTTATAATCCACGGGTAAGCAATGCCTTTGTATTTGAGATGTATCCAAACATCTCTTCAGCCCAGATAGAAGTAGACAAGTGAATCTAAGCATACAACCAGCCCAGCATCAGTAAAGGCAAAGCTCAGAGAAACGATGGCCTTTTCAGAGTTGGGTCTCTCCCTTCCACCATGTGGGCCCCAGGAATCGAATCTTGACTGGTCTTGCTGTTTAACATTTTAAGGGATTGTACAATTTGTAAAATGCCCCTGTCCAGCTTTCCCTGGTGCCCTTCTCTCTCAGGTAGAGAAGCATGTGAATGACGCAGTTGCCAAAGGGGCCACGGTTGTGACAGGCGGGAAGCGACACCAAAGTGGAGGAAATTTCTTTGAGCCTACCCTGCTCAGCAATGTCACCAGGGACATGCTCTGCATCACTGAGGAGACCTTTGGGCCTCTGGCACCAGTCATCAAGTACGTTCCTCCAGTAGGGGAAGGAAGGAGAGGATTGGAAAGGAACAGCGAGTCTGAGACAGGTTCCTGTGCTGTTTCAGAGGTTGGGTGGGAAGGCTGAGCAGCTGCAGTCAGAGGTAGTTGCAGAGCAGAGTCAAACAGAGCTGAACGGTCAGAGTCGAGCAGCAGACTTGAGTTCATGATATTTGGGGTTTGATTTTGGAGTTTGTGTATTCAGATACACAGATGGGTCAGCCCTGGGTGTCATTACTTGGGAGCTGTCCACCTTAAACTTTGAGACAGGGTCTCTCACTGCAACCCAGGGCTCCCCAGGTAAAGTAGGCTGGTTAGACCTAGGATCACAAGCGCAGGCCACCACAACTGAGTTTTCATACAGGTTCTGGGGATCGAACTCAGCATTTACCAACAGAGCCAGGTATCTCCTTAGTCCTAGCCCCAGCTTTTGGTGTTTGTGTTTTGTCTTGTTGGGTGGTGTAGAGGGTAGTTATTGTTTTTAGGTTTGGGTGAGTGTTTCTTTGTTTGAAACAAGGCCTCTCTCTATAACCCAGGCTGGCCTTGAACTCTCAACCTTCTTGCTTAACCCCCCCCCCACCTGCCCAGGCATACACCATACCCAATTTCAAGCAAAAAATTCATCAAAATCCCTCATTTAGATTTCTTGATGCCTTTAAGCTTACTTTCCCCCACCAGTTTCTAAGGGTGTTTATCTCTAATACCCTCAAGGGCTCTATCCTAGCAGGCTATAGGAAATGAACCTGGTGTAATCTTTTATCCCACCTTTACAAATAATCATTTGCCTGGATAATTCTCAGATCAGTGGTCTGAAAATATTCCGTTTTCTACTTGGATCCAGGACCTGGAAGGGCTCAGATTGTCAGATCTGCTGGGACTGGGGTTAAGACTTGTGAGCCACCATGTGGGCACTGGGAGGCAAACCCAGGTCCTCTGCTAGAGCCACAAGTGTTCATAACTAATGAACCAGCACTCCAGCACCCAGTCGTCTTTTTCTTAAAGGATTTTGTTTGACAGTGTCTCTGCTGGGTTGGTCTGCTTTTCCCTTTCTCTTAGGAAAGGTGAGCCTCATTACTTTACCGTGTCTTGGAGAAGGCAGAGTTGCCATGTCTGCACTTGCTCCATTCATTTATTCTCCCCTCAGATCACTTTGCATCCCTGACTCCTTCTTGTCATCATTTAGGAAATGAATCAAGAGAAAATGAAGCTGGTTTTCTCTATTCATCACCTCACAGATTTTGCTTATGACCTACTTTAACTCTGGCAGGTTTGATAAAGAGGAGGAGGCCATTGCCATCGCAAATGCAGCTGAGGTTGGATTAGCAGGTAGGTTTTCTGACTGGTGACCACCATAGTCATGAAGAAAGTAAATGCCAGGCTCCACCTTTTACGCATTACTCTCTAGTTTTAGTTTTCTTTTGTTTTTGAGACAAGGCCTCTCTATGTAACCCTGGTTACCCTGGAACTGGCCTTGAACTCACAAAAGATCTACCTGCATCTATCTTCAGAGTGTTGGAATTAAAGACCTGCACCACCTTGCCTAACAAACATCACCTTGCAAATTCCGGTGATGTGTACGCTTGGTTTAGAGAACAGCTGTGAATTGCTGTCAGGAGAAGGCTGAAAATGCTGACTTAGCCACACTCTGGGGCCGGACTGATTGCCCACTGAGCAATGTGGGGTTGTTTTATGGACAACTAGGACCAACTGCAAGGTTTAAAGAAACCTCTTGTCCTTTAAAGGAGGATGGATTGAAGAGCAGGAAGTGAGCACAGAAGCTCAAGCTCACAAAGTCCCAATGGGACTGGGGAGAACCCCAGCAAGAGAGAAACAGAAGCCCAACATGATGCCCAAGGTTCTTAGGATGAAAATGTAGACAAAGCCAACCTGGGGCTTTACCTACAAGCAGGAGAGCCCCGGGCATCCTCAGAGGCAGGCACATGTGACCTTCACAAGAATTCCTCAAACTGTCTGTGTCCCTTTGTTCCTTGGCTAGGTTACTTTTACTCTCAAGACCCAGCCCAGATCTGGAGAGTGGCAGAGCAGCTGGAGGTCGGCATGGTTGGCGTGAACGAAGGACTGATCTCTTCAGTGGAGTGTCCTTTTGGTGGGGTGAAACAGTCCGGCCTGGGGCGAGAAGGATCTAAGTATGGAATTGCTGAGTATCTAGAGGTCAAGTATGTGTGTTATGGAAGCTTGTAGGCTCTTCACCTCTTGGAGAAATAAAACTGCCTAGATCTGTAGGGACATTCCACCCATTTTTTTTTACAACAAACAAGTAGGTTATCAGAGTTGTGAATTTTTAAAAATTCACCCAGTCCTCATATCTTAGATGTAAGTCTAACCCTTCCCTTATCTAACTAGGGACCAATGGATGCCATATACCTGTGGCTGTGGGTCCCAGCCAGTACTGAGACCCCAGCACAACCCCACTGCCTTAGGACAAGGTACAACATGAGTGTTAACATGCCCTCCGGCATCTCACAAAGTGTAGTCATTGTGTGGACAGTGGGTCCCCAGTTCTTATGGGTCTGCCCAACTTTGGTTCAGAATGCAGAGACAGAGATGAGGTAATAGGGCAGCTAGATTAGGAGGAGGTGCACATCCCTGCCTAGACATCTGTCAGCTTTGACAAACAGCTGGGTGCCTGTTCCTGGGCAGGGTTGGGGAGGGCGGTTGTGGCAAAGGCTTTGGTTTCCTAAGACTTCTTTATAAACCACAGAGATTTATGGAGTGAGGAGGTGTTTCTCCTTGTTTCTGGGCTGCTGTTTAAATTACTGGGAGCAGGGTTGCTTTGTTTTTTACTTTCTTTGGCTTATCCTGGTTTGGTTTGGCTTTATGCAACAGGGTCTTGCTAAGTAACCTACCTGGCTTCAAACTCACACATCTCCTGTTTCAGCCTCCGAAGTGCTAGGCTCACAGGCATGCTCTACCACAGCTGGGTAAATGGAAGTCTCCATTTACAGCTCATACTTCATTTTGTTCCTCTTAGAAAATCAACCCAAACCCAGGCAAAAATCAGCAGAGTCAGGTTGGTAGGACAGAAACCATGGCTTTGTTTCTTTCCCAGTGCTGGGTGTTGCATCCATGGCCTTGTGCATACTAGCATGTGTTCCACCCTGAACTATCCCAGCTTTTGTTTTCTTTCTTTCATTTTAATTTTTGAGACAGTCACACTGGCTGGTCTTGAGCTCCCTATTGTCCTGCCTCAGCATCCTACATAGCTGGGGTGACAGTCCTGCACCACCAGGCCAGGCCAGTGGATAGCACGGACTCTCAGCTGCCTCCTGCTGCCTTGGGTGTGCTGTTTAGGGCTCCATACCCCACTTATAGAGATTCGTGCTTGGCTTAAAGGACATTGTGAGCCTGGAAACAAAAAATGCTTCACAAGATGGTGGAAATTCAGCTCAAGTACAAGAACCATTTTGATTATGAGCAGGATCACCCTGCCCCTCCTTGAGCTCAGGAGGTGACTTTGTGGAGGAAAGAAACCAGGTACCTACCTGTTCACCTGCCTAAGTCTGACCCAGGTTTTCTGTGCCCGAGTGTGGCTACTGCAAAACTTGAAGAGCAAATGCACTTAAACCACACTGTGAAAAATGATTTCCACAATTGCCAGTTGGCTGTGGAAGAGAGCCGAACCCTTGACTCTCAGGCACCTTTGCCCTAGGAAAAGCATTTATGGTTCATGATTTAAAAACAAAACACCACACAGGGGCCTGCGAGATAGCTTGGTGGGTAAAGGCTTTGCTGGACAAGCCTGGTGACCTGAGACCTGAGTTCCATCCCTGGAACCTACAGAAAGACAGAAAGAACCAACATGACAGTGTTGACCTTTGACCTCCACACATGCATCAGAGGCATGCACTCCCATAAATTCAACACACACATACACACCCCAAACACCAAAACTCCCTGCAACTGGTGTTGGTCTCATTTTGAAACAATTTAAGTGAGGAAAATTCTAGGTCCTTGTAGACATACCTAGAAGCTGTTTATTCCCAATAGGCAACAATGGATCTTCCTGTTCCATGCCCCTCTCTGTACAGAGAGTTCACCCTCATACTCTGTAGATGCTCAATGAGGCATCAATGGGAATAATAGCAAAGCCAGCTGCAGTGCTACTGGGAACTTCGAATAAGGATGTCATGGTTCTTAAAGTCCCTACGCACAAGAAGGAAGTAGAAATCTGCCTCCTAGGGACCCTGCCCAAGTGGCAGGAGTCCCAACTGAGAGTGTCCATCGTCTGCTTATTCTTTTGTATAGTGTGTAGAGTTGGTTTCTATCACATTTTCTAATTAAAATTTTAATTTTTTAATGGACATGGGTGTTTTGCCCATATGTATATCTGTGCATCACATGCATGCTGGTGCCCTCAAGAGGCCAGAAAAGGGCATCAGATCACCTAGAAATGGAGTTATAGTTGGTTGCAATCCACCTTGTGGGTTCTGGAAAGCAAATCCTGGTCCTCTGAAGATAAGCAGCCAATACTCTTAACTTCTGAGCCATCTTGCCAGCCCTGCCATTTCTAATTCTTAGGATTTGTGCCCACCTTTTTTTGTTCAATTACAAATACAAAATGCTCTGCTGGTATTTTGTAAAAAATGAATATACCTAGATATGAACTCATTTCAAATACACTTTAAACAGTGTCAACCATTGGGTTCCTGGACTATGTGGCACGTTTGTACTTTTTGTGTGTGCATGTTTGATTCACTGGGTAGATCACTGGCCCACACATTTGTTACAATTAATGTAATCAATTCTCGTAATTAAAATAATAGGAGTGGGTATCAGTGGTAAAGTATGCACTTAGCATACTGGGAACCATGGGATTAATCATCACCAAAAAGTTAACATGAAAGAACATCTTAGAACAATGTTTTGGATCATGGGAAGATGTTTGGTTTTTTATATTTTTTTAAACAGGATCTCCTGTTGGCCTTAAACTCCTGGGTTCAAGGGATCCTTGGTTTCCCAAATATCTGTAACTATAGGCATGTTGTCACCAAATCAGCTAAGAGTAAATTGTTTTATTATGTGTAGGGGTTTTGAGTTTGGGTCTCATAGAGTTCAGGCTCACCTGGGAACTCTCTCGACCCTACTTCCTGTGCTTGAATTACATGTGCTACCAGGCCCAGCTAAGGACTGTTTTTTTGATGAACCTTTGTTAGTTCCGTAAGATATGTGACAGACGGAAGTCTTGAGACGTCTATACAGACATGTAGTATAAGGGTTAATGAACCACAACCTGCAAGCCAAATCTGACCTGCCACCTGATTTTGTACACCTCGTGGCTTTAAGTTTTTTAATATATTCAGATGGATTGACGTGGGTTAGATCATGAAATCTGTGAGTGAACAAAGCCACAGTGCCCCGTGCCTGAGTAGCTGTGCTGGGACAGTATGGCCTGCAGAGCCTAAAGGATTCACTAAAAAAGGTTTACAGCCCTCATCTGCACCAATCGGGAGGCACGCCCCGCTCCCACCCCTGCGCCCCACCCCCACCCCACCCTCGCGTTTATGAGCCGTTATTTTATTCTATTAAACACCTTCTGTGAAAAGGACACGTTTTCTGGGCATTTGTTACCCAAATTCATGGCAATAATTATCAACTCAAATGACATTAGCCTGATAATGTCCCAGGTAGTGTGGGGTTAAGTGCCAGAGTTCATCTGTGTCTTTTTCCATCTGAGGGCCCTTTAAGGAGGGCCCCATAGCAAGTGCTTTTGTTCTTCAAGACTCTGAGGGGTGGAGGGATAAAGATCAGACACACAATGTAAACAAGCCTATTTTGTGATGTGATGACCTTCAAATTCGGTCTCATGGGGTGGGGTTGTCCTCTCTGAAGGCTGGATCGCACTGTTTTAGTTACCCCTGTGCAGCTATTTAAAACAGAATTTTACTTGAATACTTAATACTGTGATTGTTTCATGACATACATTGTGAGACAAAACTCATGAGTAGTTGAGAGATATGTGTGTGTTTGTGTGTATTGCTCTATAAACATGTATACATTGCTTCATTTTTCTAGTGTTTGACATTGTGTGATCAACAGAGTTGAATCATTAATAAATATTTAACAGGTTTTCTTATTCTTATTTCTGGGTTAGAGTGAGTGGCTGTGTGTTTTTGCCTTTTTCTACACCATTGTTGAGAGCCTTTTTTTTTTTTTTTTCAATTGTTTGAGTTTTAACTGGATAACGTTAGATCAACCTGGATGTAATATTGTACTTCATCAACGAGTCCCAGATCAGTGAGGACCTCGTGTTGGGAGCTAAGATATTAGCACTAGCACTTCTGCAACACCACGTGGTCCAGGACTGTGTATTTGTTTGTCCGAGATGTGGAGCTGCCTAAGAGCATGCCCCAGCTCTCTCCAGTCTGTCTTCTATACACTCCACAGTTAGTCACTTTTTCCAGTCTTTTATTTTACAGAGACGTATGAGAAAGGCATTTTCTGAGCCCCTGATACGATCCGGGAATACAAATTTTAACACTTGTCTGAGTGTATTTTCTGTTGCTAGTAACACAATACCACAGCTTGGGTAAGTTGTATTGTTTTGGGTCATGGCTCTGGTACAAGATCACGGCATTTGGTAATGGCCTTGCTAGCAGAATCTCTAGGCTGTATATGTAAAAGGCCTAACCAACCTGGCCTTTACTATAGACTCACCCCTAAGGCACTGCGTTAATCCATTGAA
The DNA here is from genome assembly GCA_019843965.1 of Rhynchomys soricoides. Classification (NCBI taxonomy): domain Eukaryota; kingdom Metazoa; phylum Chordata; class Mammalia; order Rodentia; family Muridae; genus Rhynchomys; species Rhynchomys soricoides. The sequence goes on from JADRCH010000360.1 coordinate 161,185, forward strand.
TTGTGGGTGATTGCATCTGGGAAGGCAAAGCCTTAGCCAGCTCTAGAAAGGTCCTATATGACCCCGCCTCCTGGGCCTACAGGCGGCCCTCTCCTCTCCGAGTTCCCCCCACTAGGTGCCCCTGGAAACCCTCTGTGGGACCTAGTCACCTTAAGACACCAGTAAGATTGGATTAGGACCCACCCTGAGGGCTTCATTTTGAGCCACTCTTAAAGGGCTCATCTCTTCCTACATTCTAGATTTCGGGGGTTAGGAGTTCAACGTACAGATTTTGTCCCCAGGGTCCCCTGAGCCCGGGAAACCGTCTGTTCTCAAGTTGGGACTTGGGATGTTGACATGAACTTTCCCTCCCCATCCCCAACGCCCAGTGAGTCCATTTAAGGAGCAACAGCAACGGGAACTCCAGGCAGAGCCTTGACCGGGGTTGAGCATAGACCAGGACGAGGGCGAGCTCCCAGGCCTCAAGGCTCAGAATCCTCCTCAGGTCCCAGCTGGACGTGATGAAGGCAGAAGGGTGATACTGCTTCACAAATCATCAAGACAGAAAAGGTTGGCTGTGGGCTTCGTGCACTACCTCAATATGGAGCCTGCAGCCATAGCTCCCAGGCCTGATATCTTCCCCAGCAGAGTGCACAGGGAACCGCCCCTGAGTGACAACTGACAGAGGCATAGACAGCCCCCTTACTCTGCAGTGTGGCTACTAAGCTCCTAGTGGGGCTTTCTTCTCAGAGCGCCACAACAAAGAGGACCCTGGGTGATCTCCCAGGGCTGCTCAGAGGGCCTCCTCCAACCCCTGGCTTGCTGATGAGTTCAGAAAGATTCAGTTGATGAGGGTTACATTAGTCCCAAGGACAGAGGCCAAGCCAAATCCCAAGGAACCAGAGACACAGCCAGACACTGGCATGTCCATACCAGGGGCAATTTCTTTCACATGTTGGGTGGTCCACAGACCTCTGCTCTCCAGGGAGTCACTTCAGCCATGGGAAAGGAGAACGCAGGAGAGCTGGGAAGCCTCTTCCTCTAAGAAAAAACGAAATGTGTTCTGGGGCAAGAGAGGAAGCTGACCTAAAAAAGAAAAAGGGGGGCACATACATAGTTACACCTTTGAGAACATTTTAAAAAGTTTTTGTTTTCATAAGGAAAAATGTGTTAATCAGCTTTCTGTCACTGGTCACAATACCTGAGATTTGATGAATTTACAAGAAGGAAGGGTCTATTCTGACTCACCGGTCTAGTCCATGGCTTTGAGCAGCTTACTTTGGGACGGGGCCAGAATGAGCATCAACAGTGCTGGGCTGAGGAAAACGGCTCCCACGCGGGTGGAGAAGCAGAGCGAGGAAGGCACGCACCCAGTGAGGTCACTTCCTTCCACCGGACCCCACTTCTTAAAGCTTCCAGTGTGTTCTAGCAGTGGTGGGGTTTGGGGACCAAGTCTTCCCACACATTGGCCTTTCGGGGACATTTTAGGTCCAAACAGTGGCCAAAGGTTATTGACGTTGGGATGATACATATTTGGTTCATTTACCTTTCAAAAACTCGGTAAAATTCAGAACTCTTTCAAGACGGTGATGATCAAGGAGACTTTTAATTCATAGGCCTAATGGGTAGCACTCCAGATCTCAGAACGGGACCTCCAGAATTTACCCCAACAAAATTGCTAAGAGATGGAGACAACTTTTTGGCAGAGGAGGTCCAAAAATGAATACATCAGTATTAATTCTACAAAACTGGAAATTTCAAGGATGTCTGGTAGTGAGGTTTAAGGGAACGTTTGTCTATGAAGGGTTGCACAGAATCTTTTAGGGTGACGTACTCATTAGCTCGGTTACAGAGATGGCTCCAGGTAATGGCCATACATCAAAATCTCTCAAATTATACTTAGTGTGTGCAGTTTATTCTAAGTGAGTTATACCTCAATATACTTTTTTTAAAAACGACTTTTCCCACTATGCTGCGAACTGAATTTAAGTTCTCACAAGTATAGGTAAGCACTCTGGGCTGTATTCCCAGTCGTAAATTGGTTTTATTTTTTTATGAATACTGTCAGGGCTGTGCATGGTGGCATAGGTCTTTAATCTCAGCGCACTTGGGAGGAAGATCTCTATAAATTGCAGGCTAGCCAGGGCTACACTGTCTTAGAAAGAAAGAAAGAAGGGAGGGAGGGAGGGAGGGAGGGAGGGAGGGAGGGGGAGGGAAGGAAAAAGAGAAAAGTTTCCTGCAGGGGACAGAATGTCCTTTAATACTGAGAGAAAGCGGCTGAGCTGAGACTGGTCAATGCAAGCTGTCATCTAGGAGGACCATTTGGTCCGCTTGTCCTCTGAGCTTCAGAAATTGTGTGTATTTTCCCAGGTTGGCCTTGAACTTACAGAGATCTGCCTGCCTCTGCCTGCTCAGTGCTGGAATCAAAGGAGTGTGCCACCATACCTGGCTAAGTGTTTTTGTCTTTGCAGACAAACCCTATTACAGTTTCTTTAAAACCTTTTTGTAAGATGAGATCAGCCATGGGAGCATTCATCCATAAACACATGAACGATCGTGCTCCAAAAACTATTTACAGACACAAATTTGCCATTCATATTAGGCATGTGATCAAAACATGTCAATTTTTTTTCAACCATATAAATCCTAAAACCCAGGGCTGGAGATATAACTCAGTGTGCTTGCCTAGCACGCACCAGACAGACTTCAGGCTTCTATCTCCAATACAGAGGGAGAAAAAGGAAAAAAAGATTACAATAAAAACATAAAAAGCTGTCCTTTTTAGCATGTTCAGCATAGGAAAACAGGTAACAGTCTCCTGACCCATCTCAGGGAGCACACTCTACAGGGAGGACCAGAGGACTAAATAGTCCTCCCTGGTGCCTAGCAGGCAGCTTAAATTGTCCGTTCTCAGCAGGTTTATCTCTCAATGTTAAAGGACATTCTGTCCTCCGCTGGAAAGGCTGTAAGTGGCAGCTGTGCTGGCGAAGTAAGTAGACTCAGGCCAGTGTTTCTTAACTATATTCCCAGATTTAGCTACATTAGCATAAGGAAAAATAGATTTCTCCTTCAGAGAAATTCTAGAGAAAATGAGAAGACTTTTCCTTAGATCAGCATGTGTATTTAATAATATTATACAAGAATCAACATCTTGTCAAAACATGTGGAAAATAATGCATTTAAAAGAATAAAATCAAGACTCAGAATCCAAGTTATCTTGATCACATTAAAAAAAAAAAAAAAGTCTTCCTCACCATGTGAAGGAAGTGTTGAGGAATACATATTTTTAAATTATGAGTGTATGTGGGTATGTGTGTGTGTGTGTGTATACATGCACTTGCGCATGTGTGAGCACATGGGTGAACGCATGTGCATACACTGCCAAATATTTTGTGTGTAGGCCAGAGGACAACTTTTGGGCATTGGTTCTTTCCCTCTACCATGTGGGTCCTGGGAATTGAACCTAAGTCTTCAGCCTTGGCAGCAGGGATCTTTCCCTGCTGATCTATGTCACCATTTTCTTACTTCACTGGATGGTTGTTTACTTGCTTGAGACAGGTCTGTAGCCCGGGCTGGCCTTGAATACAGTATGTAGCTGTGGATGGTGATCTTGAACTCCTAATCTTCCTGCCCCCACCTTCCAAGTGCTAGAACCACAAGTGACGGCTGCTCCTCCCTGTGTGTCTTTAAAGGTGTTTGAAACATACTCAGTTGGGGAATGCTGGCATTTGACTCTTTGTCTAAAGCACTAACTGGCTGTGTGCTTAGCCTCTGAGCCCTGTAAATGCTCGCTCCCACACTCAACAGCAGTTTCTCAACCTGTGGGCTGCAACCTCCATAGGAGTTATATATCAGAGATTGCATTACGATTCATAACAGTAGCAAAATTACAGTTACGAAGAAGCAGTGAAATAATTTGTGGTTGGGGTCACGACGGCATGAGGAACTGTATTAAAGGGCCTCAGAATTAGGGGAGTTGGGAATCACTGCTCTAGAAACTTGTTTCTCTCGGTTTATCAACAGCTCTTAGCGTCTTCGGGTCCCAAGATCCCTGGTTACAGACAGCACAAGGTGGATGCTGAGGGGCTAGCCTACCCCCTTTTTAGTCCCCAGGGAGCAAATGGGTCACAAGACAGGATCCATTTTCCAGTAACCATTGTGATGTTTATTTCTGATTTACTATAGATTCAAGATTCTTTTGTGATGGATGAATCAGAGAGACCAGGCTGAGATAGCCAGGAAGAGAACCAGCAAACCCACAGCAAACCTAGAGGGAGGGTGGCTTAGAGTGTGCTCCAGTGAAAGACACCAGGCCCATGATCTTCTTTTGCTTTCAGACACACTCAAAGCTTTCCTCTTCATCCTAGCAACAAAACTTTCAGGGCCCTAGAAGGTTCTCCAGGATTTGCCCTCCAACATGCCTGGACTTCTTTGTGCATTGGGAAGTAGGTCTTGGCTCTCAATTTCCAGATCCACCATTGACTCTGACCCTGTGAAAATTACTTATGCTCCCTCGACCTTCAGTGGGTGTCTATGATATAGGGATGTTTTCTTCCAAGATTAACAGGAAAGGTCAAGTACAAGCGATGCACACTCAGTGCACATAGAGCAGCAGGGGTTCACAGGCTTCAGCATCATGCTCTATTGTTCTAACTTGGGCCGTATTATCTGGGCCAGAAATGTCCAGTTACCCACAAAAATAACATCAGCCTGGTCTGTGGATAGGGAAGGTTTTGTTTATGAAGGTAAATACTAGTGCTTAAAAAAAGTCACTGTTCCTCTAACATTATAGATAATATGAACTATGATATATAGACATAAACATATTACTTTTAAAAATGAAAGTACATTCCTACACATTTTAATTCAATCATTCTACCGGTAAAGTATAATACACTGGGCCCTCTGAATTTTTTTTGGTTTTTTTTTTGAGTTTTCAGTTAATTATAGCTCAAAAATAGAAAATTCCAGAAGCAAACAAACAATTACTAAAATTTAAGTTGCGGTTCTAATTCTCCTACCTTTTTTTTTTTTCCTTCATTTTTAAACATAGGATCTCATATAGTCCAGGCTGCCCTCAAACTTGTATAGCCAAGGCTAGCACTGAATTCCTGCTCCACCTTGCTCTCCTTTCCTGAAGCTAAGACTACAGTACTGGCTCATCCACTCTCTAAATGCCAAGGGCATTGACAAGGCCAATAGTCTTGGGGCCATGGGCAACCGATCAACAGATCAACATCTCAGGCTGCAGTTAGTTCCAGCTCATTGCTCTGGGGTGCCACTTTGTCGGGGGACACTGTATAATTCACTTCTGTATAAAGAACTAAAATAAAATTTAGTTCTTTGATTTTTAAATATGTTTTTAAGATTTTTTTTTTTTATGTGCATGAGTATTTTGCCTATGTGTACATTGCTCGTCCTGCTGCTTCTGCTGCTGGAGGCCAGAAGAGAGCACTGGACCCCTGAAAGTAGAGCTCTGGACATTTGTAAGTCATCTCGTGAGTGCTAGGAACTGAACCACCGGCTTCTGCAAGAGCCATTTCTCCAGTCCCTTAAATAAGTTTTTAAACATAAATGGGGGATGTTCTGTCCAGTTATTTCAATGGAAAGTCTCTGTAGGAGCTCGGAGCATGGTGACCACATTGCTCTCATTAGGAGCATATTTCAGAGCTTGGGAATATGTCTGTGGTCACCGGGTCCTCCCCTTTTCCATGGCAGTGCTACAATGCATACTCAATAAAAGTTACAATAATAAGCAATCAGTTTGAATGTCCACTGGGGCTGAAAAGAAGTCCCACTGTGGTTTCTTTTTCTTAGAGAAAGAGAATGAGAAAAATGTTAAAGGCCTTCAACATTAACCTGCAGGTCCTTCACCCGTCCCCATCTCTATTGCCTCCTGTCCTTAGATTCTGATGCTTCCTTAGCTCCTGTGGCTGTATCACAGACAGGAAGCTGCACACAGATGGTTCCTGCCTCATAGATGAACTGCAAGCTGATCCTGCAGGTCCTCTGAGAAGCCGTTTCTGGAAGGTTCTTAAAGTCAGTCACAGCTTCTACAGAGAAATCAACTCCTTGTCTTTCCTAAGGGGCTAGAAAAAGAAACAGATGTTAGCCTAATTTCATCATGGACAATAAGGATGTGTCTCCGCTAGAGAGACACAAAACTTTTCAGTAGACTCTGCAGAGGTTTTATGCACCCCCTTTCTCTAACAAGCATCAGTTGAATAAGCAGGATTTTGTTTTGTGTCTTGAAAGTTCCAAGAACCCAGGTCTTTTAATCACCATGTGGAGCGCAGAGCAAGGCCCTGGGGAAGGTTGCCAATGCACTGCAGCAAGCAGGAGTGAGCTTTGTGTTTTAATTCCCACTGTCCGGGACTGAGCCACAGGCTCATGAGATCCCTCCACAGCAGCCTGTTATCTGTCCTTTGAGTAATAACCAAAGGAAACTCCATTTCCAGCAGAGCCATTCAGGGAACTCTTCAGGAGCCCTCTCTCCATCCTCTCTCGGCTGAATAGCGTGTCCTGGTCACTTTCAAACTCGGATTCCGACACCATCAGACTGGAGTTGTGCTCTGTGCTCCTGTGTTTGATTCCTGGGGAGAAGCAGGAAGAGTGTGAAGACAGGCAGCACTGTTCTCTCAGCTGTCCTTTTGTCTGTCTGCTCCCCAGTGTTCCAGGGAGGATTGTGGATTGCCCTCTGACTGGCCTTTAAAGCAGTCACCTACATGGCAGGTAGGTTGGCATGACAGAGGCTTGGGGTGTCTGTCAACCTTGAATTTGAGTTCCAGCTATGACATCAGCTCTGAGACCCTGGACAAGATACCTAACCTCTTCTCATCTACTGAAAGGTGACAAAGCTGCTACCCGTGGGTTTGTTGTGAGGACTGAATGAAACTGTGCCTGCAAAGCCCTTCACCAGCTTTTAGCACAAAGTGAACTCTCAACACATAAATGCTGCTATGACTTCGAGGTTTAAGCCCACTAAATATTTTTGATAGATGATTTGAATTTTGGGGGATCGAGACAAAGAAGAGGATTAAGATATGATCCCTAATATCAACCAACTTAAAGTGTCTAACAGAAAATATAAAGGTCACTGGGGGTGCAGGACCATGGCATACATGTGTAGGCCAGAGGATAACAGTAGGAGATCCACTCTCTCCAAACACCACCAGGCATAGAACGTACGTTGTCAGGCTTAGAGACAAGCACCTTTACCCACTGAGCCATCTCACCAACACTAATGTTTCAAATTTTTTGAAAAGAACTTATAGTGTCTAGCTAAGGAGTTAAAACGTAGATCTATGGTATGACTCAAATATCTAGGAATTAAAACTCTTACATGAATCAAGAGGATACAAACATTCCCTGGTGGCTGGGATTAGTTCTGTGATGGTCCAAACAAGATGGATCTGAACACAGAGGGATATTGAGGTAGGAGGACAAAAGGAGGGCATAGGACATTTAGACGCATCCAGAAGAACTTACAGGGAAAACAAACAAACAACAACAACAACAAAAACCAGACAGTGTGGACCAAATGACAAGTGGGAAACAAGGAATCAAGCCAGAGAGGCTGGAACTCACAGAGAAGCACAAGACAGGAATGCCACTGTGAGGGTTTGAATGAAATGGCCACTGTAGTTCCACGGAGAGTGGCACTATTAGGCGGTGTGGCCTTGGAGCAGGTGTTGGAGGAAGTAGTCACTGGAGGATGGGCTCTGAGGTTTCAGATGCTCAAGCCAGGCCCAGTGTGGCAATATCTTCCCCTGCCTGCTGATCCACATGTAGAACTCTCAGCTCCTTCCCCAGCACGGTATCTGCCTGCATGCTGCCATGCTTCCCACCCTGATGACAATGGACTAAACCTCTAAACTGTAAGCCAGCCCCAATTAAATGTTTTCTTTCTATAAGAGTTGCTATGGTCATAGTGTCTCTTCACAGCAATGGAAGCCTTAACCTTAACTAAAACAGCTGGAAAGCTTGGATTTTAACCCATGCATAGAGGAAACCACAGTATACAAAAAAGAAGGAAGTTCAGGGAAGTCTTAAAGACTCCCCCACAACACCCTTCCTCATCTATCTTAGGGTTTCTATGGCTGTAAAGAGACACGGGATGACCATGGCAACTCTTATAAAGGAAAACATTAACTTGGGGCTAGCTTAAAGTTTTAGAGGTTTAGTCCATTGTCATCCTGACAGAAAACATGGTGGCATGCAGGCAGACATGATGCTAGAGAAGGAGCTGAGAGTTCTGCATCTTGATCCTCAGGCAACAGAAGTAAAAGTAGGTTGAGCTTCTGAGACCTCAAAGACCTCACAGTGGCAAACTTCCTCCAACAATGCCACACCTCCGAATAGTTCCACTCCCTGTGGACCAAGCATTCACGGGAACCCATTCCTATTCAAACCACTACACACACACACATACCCACCTACTAGAAGGTTATCCTTGATCTGCATGCCAAGGATCCTTCCTCATATATTTGGGGGGGAGGGGGGGCGGGGGAGGAGTTGGTCTGTTGCTAAGTATTATAATGCTAAATTCTGTACTGAAGGTCTAGGCCTACAAGTGAATTCTCACATTTACCAGCTTTTGCTGTGCAAACTTTGCTCCTTAATTTAAAACTATTGGTTAAATAAAAATGGCTATAGCCAATTACTGAGGGAATTAGAAGTAGTTGGGTTTTTACCTGATTGGGGGAGGGAGGAAGCAGAAAACAAGGAGGAGAGAGAAGGCGCCATGAGAAAAGACGAGATGTACCACAAGCATGTGGCCAGGAGAAACAGCAAGTATTTGGGTATATCGCTGGGAAGGTGGCCAGGTCAGCAGTTAGAAAAGTAGATTAGGGGCTACCTATGCCTTCCCCCCCCCCCCCGCACTGCCAGTTATTGTCAAAGCCAAATAAAATAACCATAGTCTGAGTCTCGTGCATTTTTAAGCTAGTCAGGGATAAGATTAAATCGGTTATACTACAGACTTCATCCCTGTTGACAACATTTCAGGTTGTCTACTTTGAAAGTGACCACATCTCTCTAAAAGAATTAAGCTACCTACAAACCCAGAATTATGGGAAAACTCACAGAATCAGCACTAAGCAGCCTCAGAGGCGCGTTACATAAGGGATAGTTACTATGTAAGAATCCAAAGGTTAACTGAAGGGGACTGGAGGTGTCCTGAAGCAGGAAGGTTAACGCACTCTGAGAAGACAATTTTCTCAAGTGCCTCAGCTGACTAGGCTGATGGGAAATGGTTGTTTTTAAGGCCAGATGTCCTGCTGCTGTTTGTCTGGGCAGATGTAAAGGGAGCCACTATCAAAGAGAAGTCAGAGTGAAAGTGCTTGGTGGGCCACTGGCCCCTCCTCCCTCCAAGCCAGAATAGAGAAGAACCAGGTACTGGGGACACCCTGATGGAAGAGAAGTCCTTGCCTGGGGTTACTTGGCAGAGGCTCACCCTCCAGTGCATACAACCCCACCCGCTAATGCCTCCGACTACTCACCAATTTTTCATTAACTTTCTAATACAGTTACCATGAGCCTGTTCGCAGGCATCCTGCCCAGGGGGTTGGTGCTGTTTGTCTTTCCTTGCAGATTCTCAGGCTCACTCTTCTGTCCTAACTATTGATTCCACTTTAGTCCCCCTTCCACCCAGCTTGGCTCTCTGGCCAATGCCAAAGTAAGGTATTCAAAGGAGAGCATCTTACCATATTTGGGCCTCAGTTCCATTCTTTCCTGTTCATCCATGTTGTCTAGGATGGTGTACTTTGTTTTCTTCCTTATCTTAGTTCTTTTCCGTCTGAAAGAAACAATGAAATGCTAGATTGGATGCTTAGAATGGCACTTGGGATCTTCCCCACCTATATAAAGGGCTCCCCCTGAGACTGAAGTGCTGGAGTCCAGTCAAGCAATGCTCAACACCTGTACACGGCCCAGGCACCTTTCCCCACCAGTAATGCCTCTCTCAGAAAGACCTGGGTGAGCAAGATTCCTCCAAACTAGTGCTAAGGATGTTCAGAGACACAGGACTAAAGCCAGCAACCAGAGGGAGAGGCACACAGAAGAGATAAGACACTGAAGCCCCACACTTATCTCGGAAAAGATTTATCTGTCTTTCGTTTTCCCACAAGACATAAAAACTGGGATGATCCTTTGTGTCTCACAATGGGCTGCAAAGGATCACTTGAAAACACTCATTAAAACTACACTAAACGCAGGTAGCAGAGGCAGGCAGCTCTCTGTGAGTTTGAGGTCAGCCTGCTCTACCTAGCAAGTCCCAGAACCCAGGGCTACATAGTGAAGCACTGTCACAAAACAAGCAGACAGACAAACGAACCACTACACGAAGGTGTGCATCAGTCAGGAAGTAACTGTTCTGACCATGTGTCATTAACAGCAATGGCTTCTCAGTCTCCGTTTAGTGCTTACTAGCTGGAGACTTTGAGAATACTATTTAAGACTTCTGTGTCCCATGCCCTCACCTCCAGAAGAGTCCCTTTCTCCTGCGGTTGCTGGGAGGGCCAAATACAGCAGTACAGGTAGAGACCATCATTATGGATCACAATGGCAAACGTGCAGTAGCTGTACAAAGTTAGCACCATTTACTTGCTAGCCACAGCCCTGAGACGTAAAATATTCACAGCCACACTCAGTAGGGGACCCTATCCACGTGGTTCGGAATTTGGGCCTCTCCCCAGGGCCTTGGCTCACACCCACTGCTGGGAATGTAATCACAAGTGGATCTCAAGCAAAGTAAGCAGCATTTGTGGAAACAGCTATTAGTTTCAGTATGCCTTTTTAAAAGCACATCTTTAGACAATGCAATGTTTCCTATAGAAAGACGAGCCTATCACTCTTGTCTGAGGTCTAGTAGAATCTTTCCTCATAAAACGCCTCATGAGGGCTGAGCATGGGGTTCTGGGAGAGTCTGACAATGAGGCAGCCTAGGGGTCTCTCAGAAGAAAAATAAGAAAACCATAAAGCAAAGGGTCCCTGGGGTATGTCATCCGCCTCTCTTCAAGGTTTAGATGGACTAAAGGATTCGGACTGATCCAACTGTCGCTTCATACAACCACATCTATAAATTAGATCCATACATTTCTACAATGCTGTTCTCTGCTGAGACATGGAAGGCCACCTGGGCACAGCTCTGCTGACATGTAAGACAGAGTTACCATTAGGGGTTTGGGGGGTAGAGAATATAACTCGGGGATAGAGTGTCTACCTTGCACATATAAGACACTAGGCTTAATTCCTACCATATATATATAAAATTTTGTCTGTGTATATTACATAATATATATTTGTATATAGTAGAATTGTTATAGAATTGTAGGCCCTGCTAGAAGGTGAAAGCTTCAATGGGAAAAAGCTGCCTCCAGTATTGGTCCATATACTTAGACATGCATGCCTAGAATTGTAAAAGGCATCATTGGGCTCATGAAGCCCAGTTTGTTTTAAAACCTGGTTGTCAGTTAATCAACCAGTTAAGCAGTAAGACAAACCCAAGCAAAAAAGCCCGAAGCTGTCCATCACCCCAGCAAAGTGTCTTCTTTGCACACAATAAACAAGCATATTAGGTACCTCCTGCAGCAGCAGATGCACAGCCAAGTCACAGCTCCAGTTAGCACTGTTAGAGTCAATGCCAGAGCTGCCACATAGAATACACTCCACTCTGCAAAAGAAAAGGCCAGAGTGTACAATGATAAACTGTTTGCTAAACAGCTTTGTTCTTACAACTCACAGTCCTTCTGAGCAGCTGTGGTGCAGGGATCACTGTGGGGGCAGACAAAACGCCAGGCTAGGTGCCAGTCAGAACAGCAGACTGATGGCTTTGTCTGTTTGGTGGAGGGACCTCATGAGGCACATAACTCAGGGACCTCAGGCACATAGTTCAGGCTGATTTGAGAACAGGAAACCTAAAATAACTGAAAAGAATCAGTGAAGCAGCTATGCCTCCTACATACAAATGTATGAAATATCAAAATGCTCATTCTGGAGTTCCAAGAATCATGACAACATTTGCCCCTAAAAAGGTCTGTATGGTACTTTTCTCCTCCTCCTCCTGTTCTTCCTCCTCCTCCTCTTCTTCCCCCTCCCCTATCCTCTCTTCCTCTCTTCCTCTTCCTTTTCCTCTTCCTCTTCTTTCTCCTCCATTTTCTCCTTCTTTTTGAGACAGGCACTCATGTAACCCAGACTGGTCTTGAATTTATTACATAACCAAGGATGGTCTTGAACTTCTGATCCTCCTATTCTACAGCCCCAGTACCGGGATTATGGGTGTGCACCCTACACATGGTTTTATGTGAGACTCTATCGATGGGAGGTAGAGTCTAAGGCTTTGGATATTCTAGGCAAACACTCTGCTTACTAGGCTATATCCCCAGACCCACAGCATGGTCATCACAAAGCAAGCCAAGGGTCTGTATGGTTGCCTGTGGCATGAAGACATCTAACAGGGCCAGCGGTCAGTTTAGGAACTACACTTCATTCCTCCTATATCCTAAGTTTTTCAGGAATAACTTAGGGGCAAAAATGCCAATGGGTGCCTAAGATAGTGGATGTGCTTTTAATCTCATCTCTTGGAAGTTAGAGACAGGCAGATCTCTGTGAGTTCAAAACCCAGTCTGGTCTATGGAAAGAATTTCAGAACAACAAGGACAACAGAGAGAGAGATGCTGTCTCAAAACCAAACAAGCAAGCAAGCAAGCAAGCAAACCAAAACACCAATGGAACAAAGTCTCATGCTTAATCTGAGTAACTATCATGCCATCTCCCTAGAATAGTGGCCTGAAGCTGTTTTCATTTCTGCTGTTAGTGGAGGGTTAAGCAAGAATACAACACGGCAGGCAGCTCTTAACATCTTTCTGCCATTTATGTCCATTGGGTCCCCAGCATAGCAAATTTACTCTTAGGAGTAGACTGCCATTAACAAATAGTTTTCTAGCTGAGTATCGTGACTCAGATATGTAATCCTAGCACTTAGAAGGTGGAAACAGAAGGATCAGGAGTTCAAGGTCATCCTCTACTATGTAGAGAAATCAGAGTAAGGCTGAGCTATATGAGACCCTGTCTCAAAAATCAAAACAAAAATGTAGTGTGTGTGTCTCTGTGTGTGTGTGGGGGGGGGGGGGGTTCTCTCCAAAGGGACTGAAGAAGGGTACCAGCATGGCTTATGGTGATTCCTGTGACTGGTACCTGCTTGGGCTGACCCCTAGCAGTGTGGGCCACATTTCCCATTTTGTATTACCCCAACAGAATACACAGGAGGTGTGTCATCATAAAGTCTCAACATCCTAAGTCACAGCAGGTGCAGTCCAAGGGGAAAAGTCTCAAGGCAGTTGTTTCTTAGAACAGTCCTGACAAATCTGTCTCACGGGAGGTTTTGCAGACAAGTCTCAAGAGACAGACTGGGACAAGGTTTTATTGTAAGTGAGTCGGTGGACTTGGCTTCAGGAAAGAATGCTGTTGGATGGTTCTAGGTGCTGAGCCAGGAAGAGATGAGTATCTTCAAGAACCACCACACACACACAACTTACCACAGTTGCTCTCTCCATCCCACATGTAACGCTGTATGAGGTTCTCCATCCATAGCTGGGAGCAAATACAGCGCTTTGTGATGGGGTCACAGTGACCATGGCCTGAACACTTGAGAAGGCATCCTGTAAAGAGGTGGTGCAGAGCTGAGGTTACCATGGACAAAAGGAGATCCCTGCTTTTCCACTTCCATAGTACCGGCCCAAAACAAATGGGTGAATTAAAAATCTCTTTAAAAGCCAGGCATAGTAATATACGCCCTTAATCCCAGCACTCAGGAGGCAGAGGCAGGCAGATCTCTGAGTTTGAGGCCAGCCTAGTCTACAAAGTGAGTTCCAGGACAACCAGGGCTACACAGAAGCTTAGTCTCGAAAAAACAAAACAAAAACTTTCTTATGAGCCAAGCATGATAACAGATACCTAAAATCCTAGCACTCAAGAGGCTGAAGCAGGAAGATTGCTGTAGGTTTGAGACTAGCTTTGGCTACACAGAAAGCACCAGGTCAGCCAGGACTACATAATAAGACCTTGTCTTAGCCCTTACCACCACCAGTAAAACAGGAACACAAACTCTTACCATCTACCAGCTCATCAGGAAGCAATGTAGGATAAGCCAATCCATATCATAGAAAGAGCCTTGACCTTTACCAGTATAGTAACCTCTAAGACCATGTGCACTGAGACCACCGGGTGGGCAGAACATGTGCACTGAGACC
>JADRCH010000360.1:175422-276632 GCA_019843965.1 Rhynchomys soricoides
CATGTGCACTGAGACCACCGGGTGGGCAGAACATGTGCACTGAGACCACCGGGTGGGCAGAACATGTGCACTGAGACCACTGGGTGTGCACAGCGCTTGGTCTTTACTGGAACACTGTGTATAGTCATTCCTACAGTCCACAGGTAGAACAGTAGTTGTGTGATTACAGAACACATCCAGGGAGGAAGACCGGGCCGCCATGAGGGTCTCATGGAAAAGAAATTCTAAAGGATTTGGGGAAATAGTAATGGCATGATATAAAGTCCAAAGACGCTGCAAGAGCTGTGGTGTAACTCAGTGGTAGAGTAGAGCCGAGCATGTGTAAGACATGAGATTGAATCCCCAGCAAAACACATACACATACAGAGAGAGGGGGAGGGAGGAGAGAGAGACAGAGAGACATACACTCACTTTACTCTCACACACACTCACACAGAAGCATACTCAAAACATATCAAATCATCCCAATCATATTATTTTTTCCTAAAGATGGAGCAACTTGGAAGAGATACATCATAATAATGTCTGGAAGATGAGAATTCTAAACTCTACAAACGAGAAGATTGTTTTCTTCTTCGTCCCTTTCAGAATTCAAAAAAAAAAAAAAAAAAATTCAGACCAAGGTTTCTCTGTGTAGTTCTGGCTTCCCTGGAACTCAATCTGTAGACCAGGCTAGCCACAGACTCAGAGGTCTGCCTGCCTCTGCCTCCTGAGTGCTGGAATTAAAGGTGCACACCACACCCAGCTCTCAGATTTTCTACAATAAATAAATCACTGCTTTGGGCTTTAGAAAAACGAATGACTCTACTTTGAAAAAAAAATCAAGTTACCAAGTTACTCTATGTTATGAGTGAAAGTGTCAATTGCAGACTAACACATCTGAAACAAATCAAACTTGTGCAAATATTATCATATTCCGGAAACTCTGAGATGACTACCTCCATTAGCATTTACTCATGAGATGAGGACAGGGACCATGGAACTATGGATCAGTTTGGTGTCCTGAAGGGACAAGCAGAGCTAAGAGATGTGGTTACAACTATTTTAAGCTGGCAGGAAGTGTTTTTGAAACAGTGATGTGTGGTACTACTGTTCTTTGGTTTCTTTCCAAGACAAGAGCAGTTGGTAAGTGTGTCACGAAAAACCTACTGGATAAATAATTACAGAGTCTCTGGGGGGTTCAGAGGAAAACACCTGGATCAGATACCTTTCTTGTTTCTGTGGCCAGACTCCTGAACTTAAAAGGGGAAGGGCTTGCAGTTCAAAGGGATACAGTCCATTATGGCAGAGGAGGAATGGCCATGGGATTGAGAGGCACCTGGTCACACTGCTCTACTGTGAGGAAGCAGGGATAGTATATAGGGGTAGGAGGTGGGGGAGTGTGAGTGAAGCTGGACTAGGAAACCCCAAGGCCTGCCCCCAGGGGTCCACCTCCTAAAAGTTCCATAATGTCCTAATCAGTGCCACCAGCTAGGATCCAAGTGTTCGAAGACACTATAGAGAACATTTTACATTCAATCTACAACCATGACCATGCTGTGCCCATAAAACCCATCCATGCCTAGCACGTCTGGGCTGTTTTATTATAATATTTCTGTGGGAGATGTACCTGCTGTGTCTATCCTCAAGACCTTGAAAAGCAGGAAAGCCTCCTTCTCCTTGGAAAGCCGCTTGTGCAGATTCCGAGCCACATCAGCAGCTCTGAGAACCTTGAAAGGTGACCCACTCTGTACATAGAATACAATCACAGTGCTGTAGAAGAGACAGAGAAGACAGTCACATCATTGGACAGCCGCCAGCATGACGTTTCACCTCAGCCACCTGACCTGAGCAGTTAAGAAGGGAGACTGTTACAGCTCTGTGACAGGATGCATTTTTACTGCCAAATAATATTCCATTGTATGTATTTATATTTCTGTGCATATTTAAATAATTTGCATAATTTGTTTGTTTGGGGGTGTACATGTGGATGTCACAGGTCAACTTTGGGTGTCATTCCTCAGAAGACATCCAGCTTGTTTTATCAAACAGAGTCTTTCTTTTAAAACAAGGGGAGGTAAGGGGAGATTTACTTGTTTATTTATGCATTTATTTTATGTACATGGCTACATGTTATCTGTGTGCCACTTGTATGTCTAGTGCCTACAGAGGTCAGAAGAGCTCATCAGATTCCCTAGGGCTGCAGTTCCAGAGAGTTGTGAGCTGCCATGAGGGTGCTGGGAGCAAGCCTAGGTCCTCTGAAAAGCAGCCAGTGTTCTTAATTCCTGAGCCATCGTGACAGACCCTGAGACAAGGTTTCTCACTGAAGGCCTGGGGCTCATTGATTAGGCCAGGCTGGATGACCAGTGAGCCCCAAGGATCCTTCCCCAACCCATCCTTGCCCTCCAACACCATTCAGCCACCATCGTAGGTTACATAGGAACACTCCCCATGGCACACATATTTGAGCACAATGGTCCCGGTCCTCGGTAGCGCTGTTTGTGGGTTTGAGTGGTTCAGCCTTGCTGGAGGAGGTACACTGCTGAGAGCAGGCTGTGCGAGTACTAGCCGACCTCACCTCAGGTCATTCCTGTTTTCTGTTTGTGGTTGAAGATGTGATTTCTCTGCTTCCTGTTCCTGCCATCATGCCTGCTGCTCGCTGCCATGCCTCTGACGTGATACCCTCTGGAATGGTAAGCCTGAGATAGCCCCTTTCTTCCATAAATTGATCATGGGATTTCATCACAACAGGAAAGCTACTACAGCCACCACCATCCCCCTTACATTTATTTGAATGTATGTTAGAGTGTAAGGAGGTGCACACATGCCACAGTCCATGTGTGGAAGTCAGAGAACAGTTCTCTCTTTCTACCACGTGGGTCCCAGGGATTAAACTTAGGTCATCAGGTTCAGGAGCAGGTGCCTTTACTTGTTTAGGCTTTTTTTTTTTTTTTGCTGGCTCTTTGTCTAGATTTTTACTTGAGTTCTGGCTCAAACTCAGGTCTTCATGCTTGCATGGCAAAATATCTTACCAACTGAGCTGTCTCCCCAGTTCCCATATATCGCTCGCTTCTGCCCATTGATGGACATTTAGGTTGCTTACTCTCTGTCATGAATATATGTTGTTTGGGGGTTTTTTGGGGGATTTTTTTTTTTTTTTTTTTGGTTTTTTGAGACAGGGTTTCTTTGTGTAGCCTTGGATGTCCTGGAAAAGGAGTTGGGAGTCCTATGTCTAGATTTGCAGGCAGCAGGAAGAGACAATGCCACACTGGACTTGGATTGAACATATGAGACCTCAAAGCCCACCCCTACAGTGACTACTTCCTCTAACAAGGCCACACCTCCCAAGAGTGCTACTCCCTACGGATCAAGCATTCAAACACACGAATTTATGAAGACCAATCATATTCAAAGCACTACAGCTTGTAATAGTCCAATGTCTGGTACAAACTATTTCCAACCCTGGCTAAGGCTATGCCTGTAGAAGCCAGAGAAATCCAATGTTACCTCTGGATAGTTATCTCAAGGCATTCATGGAGTATTTAAGAGGGCTAGTGTCCTGAAAGTATAGTCCAGACAACTGTTTGACTGATAGCCCTTTAGTCCAAAGCAGTCAAGACTGCAAAGGTTTCCAATTAGAGAGTCAGATGGTCCCACCCCTGACATCTTAACAAATGTTTACAAAAAGTTGAGCACCAGGAGTGCTTACAGCAAGGACTTAAGAATTTATCATTAACACTAATCATGATTTTAACAGCATTAACACTTGCTCAATGCCCCAGAGAAGGGTGAGTCTTCCTTATCTGTCTAAGCCCAAAAGTGTTTTCATCATGAAGGGATGCTGGACTTTGTCAAAATCTTCTTCCATAGTTTCTGGCATGACTATATAGATCTTTTATTTTTAAGATTTTATTTTTAATCATGTGCATATGTATGGTGTATATGTGTGTGTGTGTGTGTGTGTGTGTGTGTGTGTGTGCACACATACCCAGACACACGAGTGCACAGCTTCCCATGGAGTCCAGAAGAGGCCTTTGGCTACCCTAGATCTGGAGTTATGAGAGTTTATAAGCTGCCCAATATGGGTACTGGGAAACACTGGTCCTCTGGAAGGGTAGTATATATTCTAATTGCTGAGCAATTTCAATGGTAGGACACATATTTTGCATGCACAAGGCCCTGGCTTCTACCTGCAGCACCATAATTAGTTAATGAGAATATGTTTTCATTAGTCATTTTTCAAAGTAAATTTCAGTTCTCTGGAAAGCCAACCCAGAGAGAAAAGTCAACAAGAGCTGCAAAATGTACCTCCTGACAATAGTGGGTTTTAACCCTGCCATTCTTTCTATTCCCCGGCCTTATGCTGGTGCTGGTTCAGTGGGCTTTAAAAATAAAACACAAATACAAAAATCTTGTGAGAAGGAAGGGCTGAGTATACTCTTTAAAGACAGCGAATGGTACCGAGCAGCTGCTTCACTCAAAGAAGCAGCAGCACACCACAACTTCTTCACAAGCCCCAGGCCACTTGCATGCCCTTCAGAAGCTAGCAGAACTAAAAGTGTCTTCTCCCGTGGATGTGCCCTAATTTTTTCATTCAGAACATTCTCCTTTACCAACAAACCTTTACCAGGACCTGAGGGAAGGGCCTAGAACAATGTGTTCTTTCTCTTCTCTTTAAGGAAAATGACAGAGGAATACTGTGATAAAATGTGAACAAGACAGACAGCAAGAAGGATGGCCTAGGAGAGAGTGGACTAGGCTTGCAGCAAACTTGACATATGAGTGAGGCCCAGTGCTGGCTAAGGACTCATATGTGACACCTGAGTGCCACTGTGTGCTGCATAGGTATCATATCTAACACCTGCAGCCCCATACCTGACATCCGTGTGAGCCTGAATCTTCAACACCTTCATGTCTGAGTCTGGCACATTCATAAGCACAGCCAGCTGTCTCACTAGAGTCTCTTTTTGCTGCTCTGTCAGCTGCTCAACACCAACCTGCAGGATCAACTCCACCAGGCCATCCTTCCTGGGGTCTGAGGAGAAAGAACACGGGATTTTCATGGGAGATCACAGGCTTAATAAAGTCTGTGTCTGTGGAGGGATTCAAAGCCAGACTGGACATGTGGCTCAGGAAAGGGTGCTGGCTCAGTACCCACAGTACCTAGGCTCCATGCTCAGCGCAGCAAAAGTAAGGTCAAAATAAGCAAATAAAAGTTTAAAAGAACTCTTTGAATTGTGTATATTTAGCTTTTAGGACTCAGATCACATTAATAGCTAAGAGGTGGGTGTGTTAACACGCTCCTGCAATAGCACACTTGAGGCTGTGGGGGCAAGAGGGTCAGAAGCTCAAAGTCATCCTTGCTGCACAATGAGTTCAAGGCCAATCTGGGCCACACGAGACCCTATCTGAAGGTGAAAAAAAAAAAAGAAAGAAAGGTAAGGAAGGGGGAGGGGAACCCCACAGAAGCCATTCTGGAGTATTTTTTTTCCCCAATTTTATTCTACTTGGTTATTTCAAGATAACCAACTGTGCCTTTGGGTCCTTTGGAACCCTGGCCCCTCACACACTTCCACAGTACCTGAGAACATTGCCCTCCTGCCCCTGGGTGCTACCTAGGCCAGTTTACACTCCGAATCCCTATGCCCACCTCATCGAGGCTCTGTGTTCCCTCAGTCTGACCATGTTCACTTCATGCTAAATCAGGAAAGCAAAAGCTTCCTGCCAGATATAATTCTTATTGAAGAGGTACAAGTTGGGATCTGCCTGGTGGTGTAAGGAAAGTACAGAAAAATCTTCAAGAGGGCTGGAGAGATGGCTCTGTGGTTAAGAGCCTATACTGCTCTTCCGGAGGACCCAGGTTCAGTTCCCAGCACCCCACATCCAGTGCTTCATAACTGCCTATAAGTCCAGTTCTAGAGGATCTTACACCCTGACCTCCAAGGATACTACATTCATGTGCATGAAACCACACACACACATACACACACACACACACACACAAAAGCATACATACACACACAAACACACATACACATTGGTTTTTTAACTAAAAGGAAGAAACTACTAGAGTGGGATTGGCCAAGAGAGATGGCTCCCATCCTGGTGACATCAGCTCAGTACACACCTGGCAACACCTCCACAGTGGCTGTGTCTGAGTCGGAGGCCCCCTGACTGTCAGTGACTAGCAAGTGAAAAGTGTAGACGCCTTCCACCAGGTTGGTGAGCTGCAGAGCCGCCTGGTTGTCAGAGCCTCCAATGACATCCTGGGAAGTGAAGGGATCCACAGGGCAGCTGTCAGTCTGGTACCCAGTTTCTGAGCCCCTGTGGAGCTCGAAGCTCTGAGTTCCTCACTTTCAGGTGTGTATGACTTACATGGCTGGGGGAGGAGGAAGGGAGCCCTGCTGAGGTTTTGAATCTTCAGCTCCTCCTTATGTGGAACACCAGGGGTGCAAGGACCCAAACAAGAATCAATAAACTAAACTTTCCAGGAATTACCAAATGATTAATCAATTAAGGGAGATCTGTGAGCTTGGGTTGAAACCCCCAGGGCAAAGCATGGAGTTTTATAGACTTATTGTCTAATATAGTTTTATAGTGCTCTCACCTCAGGTCACCTCATAGCATAGCATATTCATCTTCTCAAGTGATCCCAGAGCCTTGGTAGACTATACATTCATCCTATGGCCCCAGAACTCCAGAGAATGAGAGACAAATCGTTTGGACATTTTTGTCTGTACTTGCTGGCCAGAATGGATGGCAACAAAAAGTCAGGAATCTGAACAGAGACACACTGCTATTTCATTTAGAAGCTAACCTACCACCTAGCTGTACAGAATTCAGTCTAGGAATACTTTAGACTGTACAAGGCATTTTCAGTCCCTTCCCTGGAAGCATGCCTTTGGTGTATCTACAGGAGTGCTTCTGTAGATCTCAAGCCCTTAGCAATGGAAAGAAAGGGAGGTGTACGGAAATTTACAACCTAAGAGGCAGTGTGATCCATTGGCTTCCAAAGGCTAAAAATCTGGGTTTGTTTGGTTTAAGGCTGAGCTTTTCCTCCTTGGCCAAGTCACTTCCCACCTCTACATTTTACTCTCTGCCCCTGTGAAGTGGAAACAGGAATCCCCATGCATCTGACAGACCCGATACATGGAGGAAGAAGACTAAAATGGGAAGCTGAGAAAGCTGAGAAGCCCACTGGAAAGCCGGGCTTCCATGTCCCTCATGGTGCCAACCTTTTGACACTGTGACATAATGTCCCCATCTACAAATGTGTTGGGCTGTATTCACAGCTGTTCTGGGACACAAGAACACTGTATTCACAAGCTGTTCTTGAGCACATGAGTTGGACACACCTGCATGGTTTGCTATCCTACCCAAAGTCAGATCAGGAAATGGTCTTCAGCTTTACTTAAACCTAACAGCAGCCTGGTGTCTCCAGCCTGCAGGATATTCAAACCCAAGAGGCCTATGCATCTTATTTGGGAGATGAAACAGTAAGACAGAAATCACATGCTCAAGGTCTAATCTGCAATGTCTAAAGTTAGAACTTAGAAGGAGATAGTTAAAGTCAAATGACGTTACAGGAGTGGGGCCCAACCCACTGGATTGGTGTCTTTATAAAGGAGATGTGAGAGCAGTCCCTTGTTTCTTCCCTCCTTTCTCGCCCCTGCCACAGGAAGATGTAGTAAATAGATAGCCACCCAGGATCCAGAAAGAGATCCCTTACCAAAGTTAACTGGCTGGCACCTTGGTCCTGGTTTTCAAGGCTTCAGAATTACAAGAATATAATTTTCTGTAGTTAAGCCTTCCCCCCATGATCTTTGTCACAGCAGACTGCACTGACTAATCTGCATGCAGTGTACATAGCTGAGGGACAACGCCCGTTAAGTACTCACTCCGGCAGCTGGACTCTGACCATCCCGGATCCACAGATAGGACACAATTCCTCTGTCATCAGTAGACTTTGAACCATCCAAAGTAATGGAATTATTGGGAAGTACAAGAACATGTCTGCCACCAGCCTGGGCTCTGGGAGGACTATTACTTTCTAAGTCAGACATAGCAAAAACAAAAGCAAAGAAAATGATTTAAAACACTAGCAATGGCATGTCACAAAACATACACAACTCTTCTGTCTTTCAGCCAAGGTTGTTTTAGACACCACAAAGCTTTGTTTTCTCCCTCAAACACCTGTAAGATAAGATGCAGACATAGACATTGAGCAGTTCTCTGTCCAATGGACAGACAAAAGCAAGTAATTTTACTGAAAATTGTACAATAAAAACTACTATACAGGGCTAGGGACAGCCAGCAATGGAGGGCTTACCTAGCATTCTTGAAGCCCTGAGTCCAGCTCCCATGATCGAACAAAACCAAGTGTGATGCTGCATGCTTGTAATCTCATCAGGCAAGAGGATCAGGAGTTCAAAATTTGTATTTTAAGGGGGGTGGGGGAGATATATGTGTGCCAACTAAATGGCTTAGTGGGTAAAGGTGCTTGTCACCAAAGCTAATGGGCCAATATGGTAATTCAGCAGAGCACAGAACTGGATCTTCTGTGGCCAGGATCACAGCAGAGCACAGAACTACTCGGCAACACTATTTCCCTGAAGGCTCATGGCTTCCTCTTCTACCCACTCCCTCAAGCCAGACAGGACATTAACTGAAGACATGTCAGGGGGAAGGGACGGCCTGTCTTCACAGAGCTTAGTCAGGTGGGAACACCAACATTAACGCTAAGTAAGATTGCTGGGTAAACATTAGCTGGCTGGGGACCTGGGAGGCTGGAAGGCACAGCAGGCTCAAGTCCTGTCACCATGTCCACTATGTCACCATGTCCACTCACCCTTCTTCACAGCCACAGTGAGGGTAGACGTGCTGCTCAGACCCTGCTGGTCTCTCACGGTTAACCGGAAGTGGTAGGTACCGACCTGAAGCCCGGTGACAGTGGCTATGGCTTTGTCCACATTCTCCATCTCCACGGCACTGGGGCCTCTGCAAAATGGGGACGTGTAGACAAAAGGTGGAGCGTGAGACCTGTGCCCTAGCCAATGCCTCTACTTCTGGCTGTAGTGACCATCTGGTCTTCTACAGAGTTCTAAGGTGACTTTATATGCACACGTGTTCTCTAGCTTGGCATGAGGGTCAGAGCCAAACAAACAAAATGTGCTGGGTTCTGGGGAAATGTTTTTTCACTTTTTTTTTTTAAATTGAGATGCCACTGAAAAGATCTCTCTTCAGAAAATAAAACCTTAGAAACTGTTTGCTTTGATTTCTTTCTCTTTCTTTTTTCTTTTTTTCTTTTTTGGTTTTTCGAGACAGGGTTTCTCTGTATAGCCCTGGCTGTCCTGGGTCTCACTCTGTAGACCAGGCTGGCCTCGAACTCAGAAATCTGCCTGTCTCTGCCTCCCAAGTTCTGGAATTAAAAGCGTGCGTCACCACTGCCTGGCCTTTCTTTCTTTTTTAAGATAGGATCTCACCATTGTAGCCCAGGTCAGCTTGAACTCATGAGCTTTCTGCTTCAGCCTCTTAAGTGCTAAGATTACAGGTGTGTGCCACCACCCAACCTCCCATTTCTTCTTTGAATGAAACTCAATTAAGTTCTCATCTTGCTTCAGGTCGTGCATAGAAGAGGAGGGCGTGAACCAGATGATCTGCCATTATGTCTGGTCAGTAAGTCCCTAGACTTGGTTGTTAGACAGATGCAAGTTTGCGTCTCTACAAAGCCTCCTCCTGTCGAGGTAACCTTAACTATTCGGCCTCACTGGTTTATTCAAGCTTGAGTTTTTCAACTTTAAAATGGGGATGATCCGCCCACTGTGGTGGCACATCCCTTTAATCCCAGCACTTGGGAGGAAGAGGATAGTCAGAGGCAGGTGGATCTCTGTGAGCTGACAACCAGCCTCATCTACATAGAGGGTTCCAGATCAGTCAGGACTATATAGTAAAATTCTGTCCCAAATAAACCAAAAATAAGAATGATCCAGTTGCCTCTTCAGAAGCCATGTAGTACTGAGACCCAGTAGGAAAGAGCTCAGGAAGTGTTATAATATGAATTTCACCTTGAACTCTGTACATCAGTTCCATGCTGGTTGGGTGTAGACAGACTGCACGCCGTTTTCCCTACATCTCACTTCACACCAAGCCAGCCCCATGTGCCTCTTCTGGGTTCCACTTCCTCCACTGCCAACCCGCGACCATCTTCCCTACAACATTACCCTCCTTTGTTTTCTTGTTTGTTTGAGTGGGGGAGGGGAGATCTCACTATGTAGCTTAGGCTAGCCTTGAACTCAAGAGTTTCCTGCCTCAAGTTTCCTGCCCAAGCGCAAGGATTATGAGCATGGACCACCCTGTCTATAATACATATTTTTATCAATAAGGCCCAGTTAACTCTTTGCTTATATCTTGACTCCTTGACAAGCTCAAGCTGCTATTTAATGCACTCCTCCAGGGAAGGGGTGCTGTCAGCCATCGCTGACACAGCCTTGGAGCTGGGCGGACACTCTACCTGATGTGCTCCCAGTGGTAACAGACAATGCCATGATCATCACTGCTTCGGCTCCCGTCCAGTGTAGCACTCTGCACCGGGAAAACCAGCTCCTTATCAGGGCCTGCCACGGCCACCGGAGCCTGGTTGTTTTCTAGAGTTGTAGACATTCAGGAGAGGAAAAAAGAGAAGGGGGGAGAGGAGCAGGAAGGAGGGAGGAAGAGAAGAAGGAGGGAAAGGAGGAAAGGAAGGAGAAAGGAAGAAAAAAGGAGGGACAGTGAGGGGGGAAGGGAGGAAATAAGGAGGAAGGACGAAAGGAGAGGAGGGAAGGGAAAAAAAGGAGAGAAAAGAGAGAACTAACATCAGTGCGCACAGACTTGCGTTCTTTTGCCTCTGTAGCCCCATTGTCTAGCCCAGCACCTGCTAAATAGCAAATGTCGAAAAGATTTCAGTTTGGGGCTGGAAAGACAACTCAGTGTGTAAGAATAGGTCTGCTCTTCCAGAGGACCCGGGTTCAATTCCCTGTACCCACATGGCGGCTCACAACCATCTGTGACTCCAATTCCGATGCCTCCTTCTGGCCGTCACAGACATTCATGCAAGCCAAATACCCCTGCACATAAAAATAAATAAATATTTTAACGAAGGAAAATATTTCAGCTGAATGTTAGAAGAAAGAAAAAGAAATAAAATATCACTTGCGGTGTTATTTTCATAAATAGCTACTATTTCTGCTTCCAAAAAAAAAAAAGCCACATCACACAGCCACAGCCATTCGCACTGGGATGTCCTGTCTTTCCCTCACTGCACTCCTCAGTAAGCACAGTGGCTTCCTGAATTCCTGAAGGCAAGCATCTACAAAGTCCCTAATGAAAGCCCTGCCCCTCTGTGAGTCACCTCATTCCAATCCTGGCCCCCCCAGGCCTAGTTCTAGCTTTTTCTCCAGCCACACTGTTTTGTTTTGTTTTGTTTCCAGCTCTTCACTGTACCTGGCCCCCTTTCTTCCTGTGGCTTCTGGGAATCTGGTCCCCTCTTTCTGAACACCTTTCTTCTTGCCCCCCCACTTCCCATCCTAGGAAAAGCTATCTGTGGATCCAAGTGCTCTGTGGGTGCTCTTTACGTAGGCACCTTTTCTTACTGAGGAAAGCACCTGAATAGCTTCATGTTGCTACACATGCACTTGCCACAGCCCTGAAAGGGTAGAGGCCAGGTCCATCTTTAATTCTGCATCACTAGGGTCTGACTCAGAGCACCTTTAACATCTTAGCTGAATCAGTTAATGAAAAAAAAAAAAAACAAATTAGTTGTCTTTCAGTTGAGACCATACCCATCATCAGCACACCAGGCAGTGGTTGTGGAAATAGCAAGCCTGTTTATAGAGAAATTTTGAAGCCAAGACCATTGTAAGCAAGGTGTGGCTGCCTGTCTGTGCATCTCCTGAAGGCTGGGGCAGCAGAGCCCTGGGTTTTTGAAAGAACCAAATCTGGATTGATCCCCCACCTGTGTCTTCCTGCATCTGAGTGTCAGGCCACACAGTCAGCCAGTCTCCTCAAGATGCCCTAGAACGCTCCCAAGGCAGGTATGTCAAGCATAGGAGTTACCATACAACAAATCAGACACCTTAGGGATTGATGACGACTCTCATTTATCTTTTGTACTATGGTTTAGACACACGTGACGAGATGCAGAATGTCAAAAGAAAATTGGTTCTATGGCACATCAGTTCTCATGTCCCAGACTTCCTGCCAGTTCCAGAACCTCACGATAGTACCACTGAGTTAGACCCATCTAAAGGCCAAGAGTCCAGTTAATTATTTCTGCTTTCATCTCTGGAGTCAGATCTCATTTGCATCTCACCTACCAGCCTGGACAGTCACAGCGACCACAGCGGTGGATTGCTGTCCTGAGGAATCCGTCACCATCAGCTGAAACATGTACTCTCCTTCCTGCAGCTCAGACAAGTGAAGGTATGGGGTCTGTGCTCCCTACACAACAGCAAAAACAGACAACAAAAAGACTATCATTAAAGAAGTACAAGGAAACAGTGCACCATGACAGATGCTACTGGTTTTACTTAATGCAAAAATCCTGTTTGAAAACAGCTAGATGCAGTGGTTGAGGCCTAACACACCAGCTACTTGGTGTCCTAGTTAGGTTTTTTTGTTTTCAACTTGACTCGAGCTCGGGTCATCTGGGAAGAGGATACTGCAGTTGAGAAAATGTCTCTATCAGATCAGCTTGTAGGCAAGTCCATGGAGCATTTTCCTGATTAATGACAGATTTTAGAGAACCCAGCCCACTGTTCACTGTGGATGGTATCACCCCTAGGTAGGTGGTTCCAGGTTATACAAGAAAGCAGGCTGAGCAAGCCATGAGGACCAAGCCAGTAAGCAGTACTCCTCTGTGGCCTGTGCTTCACTTCCTGCCTCCAGGTTCCTGTCTTGAGTTCCTGCCCTGACTTCCCTTAGTAATGGATTGCAACCTATGAGGTGAAGTGGAACTTTTTCTCACCCTCATTACATTTAGTCATGGCCTTTATCACAGCAACAGAAAGCAAACAAAGGTTCTTAAGAAGCTGAAACAAGAGGGTGACAAATGCAAGGCCTGCCAGGGATACAGAGCAAGTTCAATCTGTGTAACTTAGGAAGACCCCAGCTCAAAAATAAAAAGATAAAAAGAAAGAGAGATAATGTTCAATGGCTTGCCTAGTATATGTGAGGTGCTAGGTTCAGTGCATGCAAAAACTAAAGGAGGGAAGGAAGCAGCGGAGTGTGGGGTACACGCCTTTGATCCCAGCACCCGGGAGGCAGGGATAGGCCAATCGCTTTGACTTTGAGGCCAGCCTGGTCCTAGATAGTGAGACCCTGTCTTAAAAGGGGGAATGGGGGGTAGAGTAGAAGGGAAGAAGAAAAAGAAAACAGTATGAATCTAAGAAAATGTAATTTTGAGTCTGTTTTGTGGTTCTCCATATCATTGAAGGACCGTAAATTAATAAAACTTTCAGAAATCAATACAGCAGTGTCAAAATAAGGTCCTAGAACGAAGTCATGTGAGGAGATTTCTGAGTGCTTGTGAGAAAGCTCTGAGAAACCAAGACATGAGTCTTGTGACCTCCATTTCTTCAAGAAAACACAGAATTGTTCTTGGATTGTGTTTTTGAGCTCCTCCAGGTGTATCAGATAAGAGTGAGTTTACTTCAGATGACTCATTACAATTGGCTATCGTTTGTTTATACACCTCTATGGAAAACCCGTTTTTGCCATGTGCTGGCTTGTTTGCCATGTGCAGTTTGCCCTTGTGATTGTTCACTTTATTCATGTGACTCCTGTTAACCCTGATCATACAAATTGTCTGATGCTCTGAATAAAGTGGTTATTGTGTGAGACTTTAGTCCATCTCATTTATCAGCTCCATTCTCCCAGGTCCCACTACTTCTAGAGCAGTAAACACAGCAGTATCTGCTATGGTGTTACAGGAGTCCATCCTTCATCAAGCAGGCACACTTCTCATTGTCTGTTCCTCAGAGATCACAGCAGGCTGAATGTGCTTAGATGCTTATCTGCAGGGGAATGCCTAACTTAATGATGCTAGTTTGAAAGAATGAGACTGATTCGTTGATACTAAAGTGAAAATGTCAGCCAGGCCTGCTGGTATATGCTATCATTCCAGTGGGAATGTGGGAAGGCAGAGGTAGGAAGATCAGAGTTCCAGGTCATACCTACCTACATAGCAAGTTCAAAGTGAGCCTGGGCTACGTGAGACCCTGTTTTGATAGATAGATAGATAGATAGATAGATAGATAGATAGATAGACAGACAGACAGACAGATAGCCAGCCATCCAGGTGGTGGTGGCAGAGCATGCTTTTAATCCCAGCACCCAAGAGGCAGAGGTAGGGGATCTCTGAGTTTGAGCTCAGCCTGGTCTATATAGTGAGATCTGGCTCCCCCCCCCCCAAACTTTAAATTCTATAAGAAAAATCAAATTAAAATTTCAATGATGTGCTATGAGCTGGTGGGGGTGTTGCGGGCCATGCCTTTAATTCCAACACTCAGGAAGGAGAGGCAGGCAGATCTCTGAGTTGTTTGAAGTCAATATGGATTACAGAGTGAGTTCCAGGACAACCTGGACTACACAGAAAAACCCTGTCTCAAAAACAACTCCCCCAAAACGATTTTACTATGAAAAAAAATTAATAAAATCACACAATGTAAAGTCTATGACAGATAGTGCAATCCATACATCTGCAGATACATCCAAACACACAGGAAATGCTTTAAGGCTTATGAGCTGAAATGATCAAAGCCATTATCTCCAATAAGGGGTTTTATGGAAGTTGTTATCCAAGGTATATATTGTTTTGGTTTTTTTTTAATTTTTTTTTATTTAGTTAGTTTTTTGGGGACAGGGTTTATATGTGTAACAGAGCCCTGGTTATTCTGGCACTCTCTTTGTAGGCCAGGCTGACCTTGAACTCACAGAGTGCCTCTCTGCCTCTGCCAGAATTAAAGGCAAGCGCCACCACAGCCCAGATGGTTTGGTTTTGTTTTGTTTTTGAGTCAGGTTCTCACTTACTCAGGCTGACCTTGAACTTGCAATTCTCCTGTCTCCAACACTATGCCCAGCTAAAAGTGCCTTTTTACTTCATCAAAATTCCTTTGTTTTGTTGTTGCTGTTGTTGTTGTTGTTGTTGTTGTTGTTGTTGTTGTTGTTGTTTTGACTATAAGAAGCAGTTCGCAGAACTGAGGACGGAGTTCAGTGGGTAGAGTATTTGCTTGGTATGTGCAAAGCCCTGGGGTCATAAACTGTAGCGATACACATGTATTCTCCTAACTCTCCAGAGGTAGAGGCAGGAGAATCAGAAGTTTAAGGTCAGGGCTGGAGAGATGGCTCAGTGGTTAAGAGCACTGACTGCTCTTCCAGAGGTCCTGAGTTCAATTCCCAACACCACATGGTGGCTCACAACCATCTGTAATGGGATCTGATTCCCTCTGTCTAAAGATAGCTACAGTGTACTCATATAAACAAAATAAATATCCAAAAAAAAAAAAAAGAAAAGGAAAAAGTTTAGGGTCATCCTTCTCTACATAGTGAGCTTCAGGCCCTGAGTACATGACACAGAATCACCTCTTGGTGGTGACTGGACCAGCCTCCTCAAGCATCTAGGATGCTGTTGTTGGAATTTCTAACCCCAATATGCCCATATTGAAAGAACATGCAATCTCATTATTATAATTATAAGCTATGAGTCTAGATTGGGCAGATCTAGCACTATACTAACTTAATCTCCAACTATAAGACCCCTTGTTACTTCAATTAATATTAGTAAAGATCACACACACACAAAGACCCCTTGTTACTTGCGGTTTCTCCTGGCCACGTGGTTTTGTTCCATCATGGCTTCCTCCTCCTCTTCTTCAGTCCTCCCTCCTTCCCTTTTTATCTTCTTCTCTTCTCTATCTGCCCCTACTCTCAAACCTCTAGTCCCACCTTTCCCCTCTACCATCGAATCAGAGGCTCTAGCCTTATATTAACCACTTAAAATGGGGAGAAGGTTCACATGAGATCACCAGAGTACAGATCGACTGCTGGGGGAGGAGGGGGAAAACCCCTCTAGAGGAAACAGAATTAACATCAAAATGCAAACAACATCAGGACAACCCACAACAGAAGGGTTTTTCTACATTAGGTTAATTGAAGTGGGAAGCACACCCTAATTCTGGGCAGTGCCATTCCATGGGTGTGGGCCCTGGACTGCAGAAAGAGAACAAAATGAGCTGTGTAGCAGCATCATACCCTCTCCTTCCTGGCTGGGTGCAATGTGATTAAGTGCCTCAAATGTCTACCACCACGATAGACTGAACCCTCAAACTGTGAATCTAAATAAACACTTCCTTTTTTAAGTTGTCTCTCTTGAGTTTTTTTGGTCATAGAAATGAGACAAAGACAAGTCAATAATCCACCTGGGCCATTAATTAAGTAATGGAGAGCCCAGTAACCCTGTTTGAGTAAGGAGCTTACCCACAGCAAAGGTTTCAAAGTCATTGTGTCTTTAGGCAAATGCACTTAAAAGTTTGAACAGATTGGGCAGGAGCTGTAGTTCATGTGGTAAAGCATATGTCTAATGTGCAAGGCCTCAGGTTTGATCCTTAGCACACACCACACACACACACACACACACACACACACATCACAAAGACGTTCTTAAAAAAAGAAATGACTGAATGCTAGATGAAGACAGGATAGTACAGATTTCAGTAAATGGGGCAAACAAAATAATAACTATTTTTTTTCCAACTGACCTCAAGATCTAGTAGAAACAACAGGACTGACTGCTTGTTTGGTGATCTGCTCTAACCTGGGTATGTGTGAGCAAGGGATGTAAACCTGGGGCAGATCTGTAAGGTTAGATGCTCTTCCAACCATTTCATGGTTTGAGAAATTTATAAAATAGAATTTCTGATTTAACAACGTCTCTAAAACAAGAATAGATGAATGGATGATAAATGATAGTCAGACAGACACATACATACAGACATACTTACATACATGATTGATAGATAGATAGACAGACAGACAGACAGACAGGAAGGGGGGGAGAGTCTACAGGCAGGATAGAGGACTTGCCTGCATGATCATCTCTTTGCTCTCACTGCCAGGGCCTGGGAACCACTCATAGAGGACAATCTGGTGATCATCACTGCTCTGGTTCCCATTTAGGACGATGGTGTTTTGGGGCAAAGTGATGGTCTGATTTGGCCCTGCATTGGCAACAGGTGGGTAGTCCATAGCACCACGGATGATGAGGGCTGCAGTAGTGGAGTTAGTAGCACCATCCGAGTCTGTGATGGTCAACCTATAAAGAGAAAAGGAAGCTCGTACAGCTAAGAGTATGCCACACCTGCAAGTAAGTGGCCATCGCAGCCTACTCAGACCAACCATTCCCAGAAGAGGTGAAAATAGAAACTTGAAAACTAGGTGAAGAAAAGCAAACGGGGCAGAATAGTTGTGTTTTGCCTTTGTTGTTGTCTTTTTGCTTTGCTTTGCTTCTGTTGCCATAGGTTTGTCTTATCCTTTGAGTCACAAAATGTTCCCACATTATGGTTTAGTCGTTATGAATTTACTAGTCTCTGAGATGCTGAGTGAGAGTTGTGTCCCCTCTAGGCAATCCAGAAGCTTTTCTAGACCACTCAATTCATCCTTCATTAAGAGTGTTACTAAGCATAACTCTCAAACCATGAACCAAACCCCTGGAATCTCTCCCATCAGAACTTCAATCCAAGTTAGGAAAAAAGAGAAGGGCTTAAAGGAGCTGCGAACAGAGAAGCGCTTAAAGGAGCATGCGAACAGAGAAGGGCTTAAATGCCGCACTGTGAAGTCAGAGTGCTCATTTCGAGGTCATGGACTTAGGGGAAAGATTTTATTTCCTTCTGCTTAGAGATGCATTGCCTTTATTTTTATAGAAAGCATCAGTATCAAGGAACAGTCAAGAGAAAAGTCCTGGGTAAACACAATAAAGGTGGACCCCACTTGCCTAAAAGTGTAGTTACCAGGATCTAGGTTCGACAATCGTAAGACCGGGCCATTAGCTGGAAAGGCCTCTCCTGGGAAGGGCCCTTCGACTTCTTCCCAGTGGTAACTCACTACTTCAGTATCATCTGTACTTTCTACAAAGATGAAGAAAACAAAATCCAAAGTGAGTTATGGGGAGTGTGAGATGAGAGCTTTATAACACACTGAACATTTAAATGCGTTT
This sequence comes from Rhynchomys soricoides, assembly GCA_019843965.1. NCBI lineage: Eukaryota > Metazoa > Chordata > Mammalia > Rodentia > Muridae > Rhynchomys > Rhynchomys soricoides. Next base: position 193,646 of record JADRCH010000360.1, read on the forward strand.
AGTATAAATAAACATTCACACAGATCTCAACGATATACATCATGCGTCACAGCTGCCTCCTGGCCCCTAAGTTGTCAGCGCTATTTTTCTAGATTTGCATAGGTTTGAGCAGGGCTGTCCTAATGTGCCGAATATTTAAGAGGCAGAACAAGGGGTGCTGTAGCACAGAATGCAACCCCTTGAAATTCTGCTCCTACTCACCTTGGTGACATGCTACCGACAGCTCCACATCTGAACTAAAGGTTCCTTTACCATACTAAAGATTAAATGTAAGTTCAGAGAAAGCCTGTGTCTTGCATGAAATTTCCCACTGAAAAGAGCAAACCAGGGTGGGACTGAGATGGCTCAGCAGTTACAGGCACCTGTCAAGCTGAAGATCTGAGCTCAATTGCTGGGACCCAGAAGGTGGAAGGAGAGAACTGACTACCAAAAGGTGTTCTCTGAACTCTACATGTGTAGCTCAGTGGCCCAGTTCTTAACTACCATGCGCGTGAAGCCCTGGGTTTGATCCCCAGTAGTGGAGAAGGAGGCTGTGGCTTGGCATGGTAGTTCACCAGCATTGAGGAAACTAAGGCAGGAGTATCTCCATAAGTTCAAGGCCAGACTGGGCTACGTGGTCTCACAACAAGAACAGGGCTGGGGATACAGCTAAGTGACAGAGTGTTTGCTTAGCACGTACAAAGGCCTGGTGGGTTCAGTCTCCATATCACAAAAACAAACAAATAATAAAAAAGAGCAACAATGTGCCAGGTAGAAACATAGACCTAGAAGGAAGCTGGCTTTTCATCAAATTCATTTAGGGAATAAGTTTATGTGGCCAACTAATAATCCTGTATGGTTTGTGTAACTAGGCCAGTCTGGATCAAAAGATTTAAAAATTGTGAGGCCTTTTCTCATACAACCACCTCCATTTAAAGTGTCCTTTGTCAGCCAGGCATGGAAATATCTGTGCCTATAATCCCAGCCCTTGAGAAGGGCTCAAAAGATCATCAGGAGGTTAAGGGCGACCTTAAATACATAGCAAGTGTGGTAACAGCCTGAGCTGCACGAGAAAGCAAGCAAGCAAACAAAGGAGCAAATGTGCGTATGCTCATGTTGGAGAGGGGGGAGACTGTAGACATGACACCGAATAAATGCGAGCAGTCACATCGCTGTCAGGTTCACATCCAAAGACTAGTACACAGAGCAACACTAGGGAGCAACAGGCATGACGTGGGATTAACTTTGTGACTGGATGACCATAAAAACAGTTGCAGAGCACTTCACACTGTTAAACTAAGCCCAACACTGGATTCTCATTTGTCTGGGCACCCAAAGTTACACCATCCTCATCCTCTACTCAAAGAATAAACTCTGAATAAATTAGTAAAGTGAAATACTACACACTGTCACTGAGGCCAACCTCATTGGTATTTAAAGGCTCTGTCCATTTGCTAATATTACAGCTGCTACATGATTCACAAAAGAATCATTAGTAATTATTTGGAGTACAAATCAAATATCCGACCTTAGTGAACACTGTATTTGTTTCACTGAAGATGACCTTGAATTCTCTACCCTCCTGCCTTTGCCACCCAAGTGCCAGGATCACAGGTATGCTACCGCTCCCAACTGGAGGCTGAAGAGCCTAGGACAGGAAGCTAAAAGAAACGCCAGTTTATCATGGTGTAAGTCTTCTTGGCCCTGACACAAAGCACTCAATCTGACAGTACAAACTAACAGAAACCAGGGAACATGGAGGATACGCACGGCTACCATCGATCAGAACTGAGGCCAAAGGCACACTGAGCTCTTGTATCTGGGGAGAAACAACAGCTACGGGTGGCTGGTTGACTCTTGCAGCTGTGGGACAAAAAAAGACAGCAACTAAGCCTACACCCCACATACCAGTCAGACACAAACAAAGGCACCCTCTTTCTAAATGCCTGTTCTAAACATCCTGTAGAGACCTTCAGGCACATACATGATGCCCCTCTCCTCCCCCACACACCTCCCTGGGTCTCAACTGGGGAAAACTCCCCAAACTGTCAAACCTCCCCTGTGGATTTCGAGTTTGTCTATCCATTTACAATTCTATAGGTAATCCCAGACCCAAGGGGTAAATTGTGGAATGTGTACTGTGGTTACTGAAAAGGAAGACTAGATTGCAGGGCCTTATTTATCCCAGAAGTAGAGGTTTAAATAGGTTTGGCCCCCATGGATTCATGTGTTTCAAGGTCCCTTGGTCATGGTGTATCTTCACAGCAATGGAAACCCCAACTAAGACATCAGGATAGCCTCCAATTCGCTATGGATGACCTTAAAGTCCTGATCCTCCTGTCTGTGCCTCCCAAGTGCTAGAATTACAGGGTGAATACAGGTGTGTTCAGTGCTGGGCAAGAACTCTACTAAGCTACATCCTCGGACCACGAATAGTATCTTAAATCTTTGTTTGACGGTACCTGCCACCATCACTAGACTCCACCTGTATTAAGTAGACTGTGGGGAAGGTGGAGCTGCTGAACACCTGAGAAAACGGTAGGAGGTGGCGTTTCTGCTAGATGCAGGTCAATGGCTCTGCTGAGATGATGGGTAAGTGGAAACTGGAAGCCAAGACACAGATAGAGCAGGGTATGCCCACTGGGACTGAAGTCACCTGCTCTAATCCACACAAATACACTGAATTATGACGCAGAGAAGGGCTTGATAATCAGCCCATGACACACATGTGCCCCTGATTCTTCAGGTGTACAGATGAATGCATTTTGAAATATCCATGCTTCTACATGAAAGCTAAGTCATAAGGAAAGAACCTGGATAGAGTAGGTGTTGCACAGGGAGGGCCAAGGTACAGTTTGTCCTCATTCGAGAACAGCAAGCAGTGACCTTGTCTACTTGAGTAGCCATGACAAGAGAGTGCTTGAGGTATTTAAAAAGCAAAAGAACACAAAAAGACCAAACCTAACCCTTGCACATTTTCTCTACAATGGTGCCTGTGGTGATTTAATGAGACTAGCTCCCAAAGGCTCACTGAATGCTTAGTCACCAGGGAGAGGAACTGTTGAGAAGGATTAGGAGGTGTGGCCTTGCTGGAGTGGGTGTGGCCTTGCTGGAGTAGGTGTGGCCTTGCTGGAGGAAGCCACTGTGTCACTGGGGGTGGGCTCTGAGGTTTCAAATGCCTACACTAAGCCCACTCTCTTCCCTCTCCTAACTCCCACCTTGCCTGCCTACCTGCTGCCTGTGGAACAGGATGCAGAGCTCTCAGTTACTCCTCCAGCACCATACCAGGCCTGCCTGCATGCTGCTGTCATGCCTGCCACAATGACAATGACCTAAGCCTCTGAACCTGTAAGCAAGCCCTTCATTAAATGCTTTCCTTGATATGAGTTGCCTTATAAGAGTTGGTGATGGTGTCTCTTCACGACTTTACAAGTCTAACTTGTATAAATAAAAATAAAAGAATATGTATTAAACATTGTCTGGCCAAAACTCCAAAAGGCAGTCCAAATATCCAGAAATGAGCTCAACCTCATCTGTAAGCTTTGTGGTGGTTAGATAAAAGCCAACATTCCTCAGGAGCTTGGGAAGCTAGTTCCCCTCTACCAAAAGGCCCCTTTACCTCTGGCAGAAGGGACATATAGATTACCCTGTGGTGCCTATCGGCATATCAAAGCCCAGGTTGGCTCCCCCAGTATCTACAGTAAAATCTTTCTCCTCCACCACACCACGGAGCAGTCATGTCGTCAGTTTATACTGCCATGTCATCCAGGTGCCAGAACTTGAGACTAGTACAGCCAAGGTGCCATTCTCCCAACAGACTCACCTGGCATAACCGTGACATTGACATATCCTTCTCCAAATGCATTCTCACTAGAAACAGCCACTCTGAAGGCATAGAGTCCCACAGACAACTGCAAGGTGAAAACAGTCACACAGGTAAGCATCTAAAGACCCTGGCATCTGCCTCCTAGAAAAGGCTACAGTGTCCCAAAGGCTTGGGAGGAAGCTTCATTTCAGTCTGTCTGGGACTCCTACACATTTGAGAGCTGCACTCTAGGATACTAAGTCACCTACGTAGGCCTTTTGTTTAGTAACAGATGTCACAGGCTTTAAATCAGCTAAGAACAGCAGCTCTCAGATGGGCATGTATGGAATCATGCTGCACTTTGGTTTTTGTGGAGTGGGGGTGGGTCAGTGCTACAAGTGAGCCCAGGGCCTCACATATGTTCAGCAGGGACTCTACACTGATCAGCTACAGTGTCTGGAATCACATATTTCTAACATGTGTTACTGGCAGAGGTCTGGGTACCACACATGGAGAAATAGCTCAGTCACACAGCAATGATGTGAGCTGGTAAAGGCACTGGGATTGGTACAGCCTTGAACAGGAAGACATTCACCTCATAAGAAACCAGACCCCGAGCTTCCTCTTGGGGCCAAGGAAGTGGTACGTGTCTTCTTGTGTGTGGAGCAGTATTTGACAATCTAAGCACCTTGTGAACTAGAATGGAACTGCTGGAAACTCACAGAACGTACCTGGTGGACACCTGAGATATCTTTAACACTGTAAAGACTGAAAGAATTAGACTCAGGCTTTGAACCCAACACACAGCATCCCCTCCCTACCCCAGCCCCTTCTCCAGAGTTGTTATTTCAAGCAATTTAAGTAAAGAAAAGCTATTAAACATCTCCTCATTTAATGCCCATCTGCCTGATTGAGCTTTACTTACTTATAAATTTCTGATTTTTTTTTTTTTTTTGAAGTGGGAAATCTGATTATGTCTCCAAGGCTGACCTTGAACTTCTAGGATCAAGCAATTTTCTTGCTTACTTTCCCAAGTAGATAAAACTGCAGGCACATGCCATCATGCCTGGCTTCCTCATCTCTTAGTCCTAAGAGGGAATTCTGCACTCACCAACAAAGACTTTGCTAACTGGATTCTGAGCTGTGTCACCTGCCTTGTTACTTACTTGAGAGAGGTGAAGAGTTGGCTTGTTTTCTTGTTTGATTTTACCTTGGAAGTCTACTGGGTGGCTCATTAAACTCCATTCGTAGGAGTAAGTTGTGTCTGAAGGAAAAATCAGAAACTTGAATGCTTATCAGATCTGAGAGGTCACCTGACAACCCTAAGGAGGTGAATATCTTAAACCAACAGCATCAACTGCCTTAGATACACAGAGCTCTGCTTCCAACCCTCATCCAGTGAGGAATCACAAAGAGAAACAAACTCAAAAACAAACTGATCATCAAAGTACACAAATGATAGAAAACAGGGACTAAAAATTAAACCTCCCTAACTCCACTGTTAACACTTGAAAACCTTCCTTCTGGGCTGTTGCCAACACCTGAATTATTCATAGAATTCCTTGTTGTTGTTGTTGTTGTTGTTGTTGTTGTTGTTGTTGTTGTGAGACAGGCTCTGGCCTGTCCAGGCCTGTGAGCTCTGGCTGGCCAGGAACTCACTATATAGTAGACCAAAAGGTCTTCAACCTCACCGATATCTGAATGCCTCTGCTTCCCTAGTACTGAGATCAAACGTGCTGAGAGCCACCCCAGCTCTACACACACTTAAACTGCATAAGTCACTGTACCTTTTCTCCTTTTGATGAAAGGCAAACAGGTTTCAATTCATTTGATTTTTATGGTTTTTTTTTGTTTTGTTTTGTTTTGTTTTAAGGCACAAAGTTACCTAAACATCTCTACCTTGAACTAAAGCTGTCTGAAGGCCTTTGAGAGCAGGGTAGTAGTGTCTCAGCTCAGCTCCAGGACTGAGATGCCACTGACAGGCACCACTGTCTCTGTGTATGAAGTTTTGACCCATGTGATCTGAAAATCAAATTGTGCTGACGGGTTGTAGGGATGGTTCTAAAGCTCAGGAGTAGTGGACCACTGAGTGGAGGGAAGGCAAGCACTTATACCTTGGCACTATATTTAAACGTCTGTGTGGGGGTATTTTATGGGTGTTTGTGTGCATGTGTGTGTGTGTGATATGTATGTATGGAGTGTGTGTGTGTGTATGTGTGTGTGTGAGTGTAAGTGTAGATGAGCCATGGCATGTGTGTAGAGGTCAGAAGACAGTCTCAGGTGTTAGTCCTCTACTTCCAACTTGTTTGAGATGGGATCACTTGCCATTTACCTCTGTAAGGGCCAGGCTAGTGAGCCTATCTCTCCTGCCCATTGAGCCACAGGAGTGCTGGGATTATAGATACATGCTACCATCTGGGGATCTGGACACAGATTCTTATGCTTCTATGTCAAGCACTTTGTCCACAGTATCTTCCCAGCCCCTGAACATTTTTGAGAAGCTGGTCTGGAGTATTTTGAGAGTCTCTCAGCTGTGTGGTTAAAACTACAGCATCTGCAAGCAAGCCTCCCACTGCATGTCAGTCCTCTCTTCACGGTGGAATCTTCCTGGCCTCTGTGGGTTGTCACAAACAGATCAAGGTCTTGCATGTGACAACCCCTCCTGTCTGATATAACATTGTGACCTTCCAACCTGACCAGCTAAAGATTATAAACTAAATTTACCTTCCTAAATAAATACTGCATTTATGCTACCTCAGTAAAACTTGACCATCTCCCACTGTGGAATGTTGAGAGAATGCCCCAGCTCAACCAGTCTCTAAGTCACCCAAGAATACCAAACCCTCACCTGCAAGGGGCGCTGGCTCAACAGAGGCCTTCAGTTCTGCTTCTCTGTCCGGTAAGGTTAGTACTAGGTTATCTCCAGCAAACACGGCAAGTGCCTTTACTAAAAATTAATTAAAAACAGTACATGCCATTATCCAATACGATAATATTAACCATGTCTCTATAAATACACCTGTTCTTAGAATGATCACTCCTTATATAATTTTACCTTGGGCCAATATGCTCTGTTACGCTGCAAGATAGGCCTTGTAAGTTTAAAACTTCCTACATGAGTTGGCACTGTGAAGAAAATAATCATTCAACTTAAGCCAATGAGTTGGGTGGCAGTTTTATCAGTAGGTGAAGGACTACTGATTGCATTTGTTTACTCTTGCAGCCAGCTTTTTCCTGACTCCCTGGTGAGCGGTCCTTACTTATAGAAAGGTCAAGAGTGCTCATAAGTGTCTCGGTGTCATTAGCCATGCAGCTCGGATCCGGGAGCTCCTCATAAATGGTTGCTAATGTCCTTGCTCTTGGAGCTTTTCCAACAGGAAATCCAGGCAAGCTCAGTATGAAAAGGTAATTTAGCCCCAGCAGCAGGGATATTATCTCTCATCAAAAGCAATTACCTACTAATGCAGTAAAGCTCATTTACCGCATAACCTGAGCGGCATCGATACAGTCCTACTAAGGCTTTGTGGGCTTGCCTCAATTGGGCATTAGTTTCACTGTTATTCATAATTTGGTTCAGAATAAACTATTTGAATTGAGTGTTCTGGGACTCTAGCCCCTCCTGCCCCTATCCAAGTTTATCAAGAGCTGTGTCATTCTCAAAGATACCCCAATATTCCGATAGCACCATTAGCAGCCAGGGATCCCAATCCCAGGGTAGCTTCTCTTCCCCACACAGCTTCTCTTTTACCACAATCCTCTCCTCACTGAAGTTCAGGATCAAAGTCAATAAAGTGGAGGTTAAAGAACATTAGGAAATCAAAACCGAGTAGGACCAGTTCTGGGTGCACCTCCGATACCAGCCAGGTCTCAAATGTAGCTGAACCTTTATGGCGGTAGTATGGTGGTCTTACTGCTATTTGAGACAGAATCTTATACAGCCCAGGCTGGTCTCTTATTCCATATGTAGTCAGGGATGATCTTAAACTCCTGGTCTTCCTGCCTCTATTTCCCAAGTGCTGGATGACACTTGCACCTCCACACTCACCTACACCCTTTGAACTGAGCTGTAGCAATAGCCACCCTCATATTCAAGCTGATGTTGGAAGCATTAATCCCCCACTGACCTTCTGGATGATGAGTCTTATTTTGGTTTTTACTTAATTTTCTTGTTGCTGTAACAAAATGCCTGGCAGAAGCAACTGAGGAAGGAAGGCTTTATTTTGCTCACAGTATGGGCAGGTACAGTCCATCTAGGCAGGGAATGCAAGGCAGCAGGAGTGTGAGGCAGCTGATCATGCTGTGTCTACAGCCAGGAAGCAAAAAGAGATGAATGCAGGTGCTCAGCTCGCCTTTCCTTTTTTATGCCATCCAGTCCCTGACTCATGGAGTGGTGCTGTTCACAGTTAAGGTCTTCCCACCTCATTAAACCTATGGTTCCTCTTGAGGCGGTGAAGGGGGAAGAGCGTCTGCAGGGGTAAGACTTGGTCTTACGAGCTATTTAAGGTTTCTGTATAGTACCTATCTTAAGTCTAAGTCACTGCATCAGTAGCTGACCTACCTGAGTTCCACTGAGGCCAGAAGCTGAGGTCTCTGGCATTTAGCATCTCATTATAAACACCAGGGGATTAAGTGAAGTCAATTTGTTCTCTCTCCACAGGAACTGCTTAGCCCTAACTCGCTGCCTGCTAGCTGAAGTCCCAGGATGAAGGAGGGACACACTGAAAAGTGATTTCAGCCTTTATTTCTATGTTCTCTCTAAAAAGTTTCCTATGGAGCTTCTCTAAGAAAAGGGGTAACTGCTAGAGGCTTTTCCCTCTTGTCCAGACACCTCTCACTTGTTAGGCTGGGGGAAAGTTTAGAGCAATAAACTCCTATTGAACCAAGAGAGTCGTGCTCGCAAAAGGAAAAACTTTTACACAAGCAAATGTGGATTGAAGTCACATAAATTCATATACAGATTCATGCATACACATTCATAAATCTCCATTTGAGCCAGTTGGGCCCAGCTTGCTTGCTATCTCATAATTACATACTTACACACACACATCCATACATGTATATATGGAGCAAAAGACCAAGTGCCAGTGCAGAAAGAATTCACTCATTCAGGATGAAAAATGAGCTCCAATCTTTATTGCATAGGGAAAGAAAAAGCTTCTACCCTTTTATTGCTAAATGAATGAAACCCAAGTCTGTAAGAAGAAAGCTTTGTTCTCTTCAGTAAGACTAAGCTTGCCTTGCTGTTAAGAAAAGACCTGTTCTATCCATGGTAAGGAGAGGTCTGCCCACTCCTTCTGCTCTCTGCAGCGTCTTCTTTTTCCTCTTTTCCCTCTGCATTCTGCACATTGCTCTCTTAGTATTTTGTTACTTATAGTTTCTAAATTATTCCACTCGCATTCTCCTTCTAATCTTGCTTTCTCCTCCTGCTCTGATGTAACAATGCCCTCATTCCCAATACCTTACTACCAATGCTATGGTCCCAAATGCTGTCTCTCCAGTGTTATAACCTGCAATGTAATCTTTCCTAGTCTTTTTGTACCTTTTCTAGGAGAATAGATCACATGGTTTTTCCAAGCATCCTTTGTTTACAAAAGTTCACTAGAAATTCAAACATAAATTCAAATTATTAATTGAGTAAGAAGTAAAACAGAGAACGTTTACATGCATATCCATTAGGAGTAATTGTCTGGCTAAACATTCATCATCTGTCACCAGCTCTACAGGTTCATGGAGAATTAAAAACCATAACTTTTTGGTGAAGTTTTGTATAGATAAACCCAATCAATATTTTATCTTCTGTCCTTGCACCTATAGTAAGTCCTTAGTTCCTTTTATGACCTTTGGTTAATAGTTTTACAACCTCTTGGATTGTGCTCTGAGTTGCAGATGCCTTCTTGCCATCTCAGAGGCACTTGTGACACTTGAAGACTGGCTGAGTTCTCAATGTGGTTTTAACATCAGAAAGGACTTAATAGCAGTTCTATTATAAAAGAGTTTAATAATTACTAATATAATTTTAGGAATTCTTATAGGATCATCATTAAGAATTAATAAATTATTTGTCTATATAGCATCACTACAAGATAGTATATCTTCATTGCTCTGCAGAAATCTGCTCAAAAGGGTAGGTTAATATCTAGCAATTATTATATATATTTAATAATAACAGGAAAACTATATTAATAGCAGTAACCTTTCTTAAAATGAAATCTCTTGGCCTTGTCTGCAGAAGCAAATTCAACATTAACTATACAGTCCATGGCAGAACCATCTCGGGAAGATCACCTGCCAGTTTTTAGCTTCTCCTTGATGGCTCCTGGCACTAATCTAGATAATCCTTCCTTTTCTAGACTCCTATCTTGCCCTCTCTATCCACAAAACCAGATCTAGCCAACCAACCTCCTTCTGGTTCTTCCAAAATGTTGTGAGTCTTGGTCTCTCTTCCACACATGATGCAAGAGCTCACTCATGGTGCTCAAGACAAGTGCTTTCCCATGAAGAGAGACATCAGAAACTAGAGAACATTGCAGGCCCTTCTTACCTGCCATGTCTCTTCCGCTCCAAGCGTCAGGACAGGCTTTTTGCAGTTCCCTTATCTCCCCATTGAGATCACCCCAAATAGAAATACAGCTGCCTTGTGTTCTTGCTAAAAGTTCATTAACCAGAAATATATACAACACTCAGTCCTGTTAGAACATGTGTTGCTGGCCCCCTGGGAGCTGGTTCACCCTGGCTGTGGCATTTCTGGTAGGTCAGGTAACCTTCCTCTGCTGCCATGGTTTCCCCTCACAGCACTTTCCATTGAGTATCACAGCCTCATCTACCCACCTACCAGTCAAAGGCAGCATGCAATTCATCTTTTCCTCGGGTTATATAAACAGCACTGTGACCGTTATGTCTCAGGCTGGGGCCAAAGGGGGACTAGACCTTAAACATGTCACTGCTAGATTCTTTAAATGTCTTCTAATTATAGTTTTCAAAAGTTACCTGTCTTGGAAGTAGTAGGTGACGAGGACCACGCAGGTGGGGTCAGTCCAGGGAGGACTGTACTGGTAGGAAATGTTGGGGTGCTGAGTTCTCTGTTCCATGGAGTGACTGTAAAAATGGAGTTTTTCCCCACCATGGCCGGGCTAGACTCCAGGCTGGCAGGGAAAGGATTATGGGAAGGCATTGGAACCTGTGGGATAAATTAACAAGGGTATATTGTTATAAAAAAAATGTCTATTTGGGTTAACAGTAGGAAAGTTGATTGTTTGTGCCCACCCTCTCCAAATTCATGCCCTTAAACCCTAACCCCCATGGGATGGTTTCAGGTGAGGGGGTAGAGTCAGGTAGAAGTCAGGTCATCAGGGTGAGGACACTCATAAATAGTACCAGTGATCCATTACAAGAAGACAGAGCTGGGTGGAGGCGCAGGCTCCTAAATAGTGTACTCAACGGACACTCTAGACCTAGTAGATGACCTAGGAAGAGGAAGCTCTATGTTCTTTCCAAACTGCCTGCTTAGAGAAGGAAGCACGGCAAAAGAATGTTGTTCTGTTTCCCGTGAGGCTCTGACAGACATTCATCCTCTGGCACTGGCCTAAGGTAGTGCCCTTAGGAGAAACCTCCTTGGGTTCCTCTAGCCTGAAAGAGACTGGCAGAGCTTAGCCCTGTGTTTCTTCTTCCCTTGCCTACCTCAGGACATCTCAAGCACACCTACCTCTTTTCCAGAGTTATTGCTCGGTTGTTCTTGGAGCTGTAAAGTCTCTTCTCCCTCCGGTCCCTCTTCTGTAGGTAATGAGGTCGTAGAGGAAGGCCACACACTGTTCATTGCAGAGTCCCTGGGTGTAGGGGACCAAGTTGACTCATTCAGGGCCTGCAGCTGCTCCTGGTCCAGTGGGTGAGGCGTGGGGTCCTGCAGCTTCTCCGGGGAAGCAGCTGAGTAGTCTCCTGTAGCTGAAGCATTGAAACCTCCCTCGCTGCTGGGCAGCAGGCTCCAGTCGGGGTACTCCGCGCTACCTCTGGGGTCTTGTTGGTTGGAGGGTTGCAGAAGGCCCTGCTCCAGTTCCTTGTATTCATCTGAGTACTCAGCGGGCTCCTCTGGTCCCCCGTCTTTGCCTAGAAAGGGCAAGTCCTTCCTGAGGTCCTCAAGGGAGTCTCCCCAAGCTCCTGAGGGGGAGCCCCTGCCCAGCATCATGTCTCCATAGTCCAGCAGCTGCCCGGGCCTCTGGACAGGTCTGCGCACGAAAGTGAGGTAAGAGCGGATGGGGCCTGTGGTCCTGGGCTCGCAATTTTCCCGGTGCATGCAGTTCACCAGATAGCAGCTGCCTTCAAACCACCATGCTAGGTCACAGCGGGGCAAGTCACAGCAAGCGGCTGTGCAGTCTGCCATGGAGAAGGTTTGAGACACCCGCATGATTCTTATGGTTTCCAGGTTAGGTGAAATGATGGCGTCGGAGTAAGTCCTGCCCTCAGAGCACTGCTGAGAACTGCCACCTGAAGACCAGAGTTGTACATGATTCAATACCAAAAGTCAGATTGGTAAGCAGACAAAGGAACTGCTCAGTTCTCAAAAGAAGAAGCACAGAGGACCCATAAAGACTTCGGGAAAATAACCAAGTGGCATCATGCACCTGGGATATAAGCGCAGCACTTTGGAAGTGGAGGCAGGAGGATCAGGAGTTCAAGGTCACCCTTGAGAGTTGGAGGCCAACATGGGTAGGCTACATGGGACCTGGTCTCAAGAAATCAAATCAAACCCAAGTTCATGTGCAGAACCTAGATTTAAAGGTATGTGACATGTATGCACAAATATGCATACACACATATGACTTGGAAGTAGAAAGTAGACTACAGGAGGACGAAGGTTTGGAAAGAAGGGGAAGGAGAGGATGATGGAAGGGAAGGCTGGCAGACCACCATGCTTTCCCTCCTATGCAGAATGTAATATACGCATACACACTCAGAAAACCAGAGGCTCCTCCATCCCTGGCTATTCAGCCAGTCATCAACACTCCCTACAGAAAGGGGCCACTGCACTATGCTTCCATCTAGATAGTCCCGTCTTTCCAGCGATTCATACATTGTTCACCCACTCATCCACCCACCCACTCCACCCACCCACCCCCTTGTGCCCCACCCCTCTATTCTCCCTCTTATCTCTCCGTCCCGCTATTCTTCTCTCCACATATATTTTTCAACTATGCATGTGCCTTTTTACCTATACATTCAATCTCTTCATATAATTCTTGTGTCTCCTTTTTAATTACACACACACACACATATATATATATATATATATATATATATATATATATAACCCTTGTGTAAAAACTAGTTACAGAAGTAACAGAAAAGTACTGTATCTTTGTTTTGTTGATGTTAATAGATTTTTTTTTTAAAATCTTACAGGCTGATGATAGATCATCTGAGAGGAAAATGTCTAAGGAGAAAAAAAGTACTTGTCCTCAGTACATATGTCTAATCAAATTTTTCTTCGGGTGGTTTTTGAGATGGGTCTCACTATTCCTAAGTAACCTGGAATTCACAGGGATCCATCTGCCTCTGTTTCCCAAGTGCTAGGATTAAAGGTGTGCACCACTGTGCCTTATTTTACATTACACTTGGTTTTACTCAGATTCTCAACAATAGCCTGTTCATCTTTCTACAGAGTCACTACAGTGGGCACTGGCATATACTGCACGGAGTGTGGCCTCTTAGTTTCTGTGGCAAAACAACAGAAGCAGACCTCACCAGTACAGGAGTGCCTTCCTAGTAAGCGATGATCATTCAAAGTTATTTTAATAACTGTTGCTTTAGTCACAGTTTCTAACAGGAAGCATGTGAATATAGCTGCATGATGCATAGGAATCGACTTTGTGTTATCTGTACACAGATCGCTGTAATAGACAGATTTTTAGTAGCACAGTGGCAGGTGTCTCATTAGCAGGGTAGGTAGATTAGCAGTATCATGACACAGGGCCAGAGCCAGGAAGATTGCTCAGTGGAAAACGATGCATGCTTCCAAGACTGAATCCATATGGTAGGAGAAGAGAACTGATTCCTACAAGCTGACCTCCACACCCATCACACACACACACACACACACACACACACACATTAAATGAATAAATATAAGCAACATAATGCCAAATGTGAGCTCTGTGGAAAGAGGATTTCATACAATGTAAGAGAACTTAGATCTGCCACACATGATCCTTTTCCAATTTAAAAAAAAAAAAAACAACGCATGAAGCTGATGTCTCAAACACAAATCTACTATGTAAATCATGTGAATAGTTTTGGTCTATCATTTTTCTGAGAAGAGCTAGATCCAGGGTATAGAGGAAACCCTAATTTACTAGTGCTGAACCCAACAAAACTGCACCTGTTATCAAGACAGAATGGGGGAGCGGAGGTAAGGAACCCCAACCTCCCCAAAACATTGCATTTTTATGACATCTCTCCTTGACATATATGAACACCAAGCAAGAAGTTTCTTCCTGGCCCACATAGTCAGATGTGCTTTCAATTCCTTGAAGACATGTGTCCTGTCCTGCAGCAAGTGAACCAGAGCAGAACCATGTTTAACATCTGGCCCTGGACACCATAAACCATGGGAGCCAACTTTTTCAAGTCTCCCAGGAAATGACTATGGTTTGCTAATGACTTCCTACCTGCGATGGCTGCCAGCAGCAGCAATGAAGACAGAACTCCTGGTGAGGACACCATTCTGCCTCACAAGGGATGAGCCTTCCAAGGCAGTGGATTTGGAACAGACGCCCTTTGATGGTTGATGAGTCAGCCAGATGTAGCCTTCTAGAACTTCAAAGAAAACAAAACAGAGACAAAAGAAGAAGAAAAGATTAGGTAAATGTGGAATGAAACACATTGTTCCTATCATTTATTTATGTTAGTAGGAAAGCTGTTCTGTTCACAGATAGAGTCATATCCCAAGCAGCCATCTCTCCAGAGAAGTGTGTTAAAATAGCCAGGACAGTTAGTTCCTAAGAAGATGCAAAACAAGCCGAGCACGGAAGGCAGAGGCAGGTAGATCTCTGTGAATTTGAGGTCAGCTTGTGAACAGTGAGTTCCAGAACAGCTAGAGCTAAATAATGCCTCAACAACAAAGCAAAAACAAAAACAAAACAAAAAGCAAAAGGTTTTATGTCAGCTCACCCTACAAACTGGAAATAAAGACCAATCAATTGAGAAAATCAAGGCTCTATATCATAGTGTCTTATGGCAAAGGAGTCAACCACTGCCAAATGAGTTTAGCAGAGACTCAAAGGCAGAAGAGAGGAAAGGCTGTTTATTGGATAAAGGGGAGGCCTCGGTTGTGTTGAGAGAGGAGGCTGCCATGAGAAACAATCCTGACTAGCTAGAAGCGGAGCATCCAGTGATTGTATAGGGAACATAGCTGGATAGTTTAATGTCAACTTGACACAAACTAAAGTCATCTGAGAGGAGGGAGCCTCAATTAAGAAAGTGCCTCCATAAGAAAGGGCTGTAGGCAAGCCCTGAGGGGCATTTTCTTAATTAGTAACTGATCGTGGCAGAGTCCAGTCTATTATGGGTGGGGCCATCCCTGAACTGGTAGCTTTGGGTTCTATAAAAAAGCAGGCTAAGCAAGCCTTGGGGAGCAGTCCAGTAAGCAGCACCCCTCCGTGGTCTCTGCATCAGCTGCTGCCTCCACGTTCTGCCCTGTTTAAGTTCCTGTTCTGACTTCCTTTGATGATGAACAATGATATCGAAGTATAAAACAAACAAGCCCTTTCCTCTCCAACTTGATTTTAGGTCATGGTGTTTCATGGCAGCAATAGAAACCCTAACTGAGGCAGGAGTGTATTTGTTTTCTCTGGTTAGTTCCAAGCTAGGAAAGGCAGTTAAAAGTTAGAGAAACTATCAATTAATAAAGTCCTGCCTACTTGGAATTAACTGCTGTAGAAGGTATTATTTAGCCTCTTGAAGTACTATAGATGGCAATCCAGCTTCCCAGAAGTCTCTTGGCAGGTTGGCTTCCTGGACTGTTATAGATAACGGGGTGGGTTTCTAGGCAGGTTTCTATAATTTGTGGGTCAGAATTCTGCTTTTATATATGGTCCAGCTACTAGCATTTGTACCTTGAGTGTCTCAGAGTCCACTTGCCCTGTTCTTTCATTTCTAACTCGTGAATATGTTCTCCATTTACCAGCTCCAATAACAGGATTTCTTAGAATTATAGATGGCCAAGTGGTAAAGGAGCTATGTTGCTGTTGCTGTTTGTTTATGGGTTGTAAAGTGTTTGGGTTTGCATAAAGTCATGGTAGACATAGAGTGAATAATAGCTATTTTACTGAACATTCAAATCCATTAAAATCAAAACCTTTTGGCCATCCACTGATTAATTTTTTTAAAGAGGCAAACATAGTCTGGATCCTGACATCATCCATTGGATCACTACCATATTCCCCTTGTAGAAAGAAATTTTAGTCGTTCAGGAGGCAGAAGCAGGATGAACACAAGTTCAAGACCAGCTTGGGCTACATGAAACTCTGCTTCAAAAGAGCAAGACATCCTTATGGCTGGAAAGGTGGCTCAGGTGATCAGCAGGATCTGCTGATGGAAGGTGGGAGCTAAGGGCAAATCCCAGGGGAGTCAGCAAACACAAGAACAATTGCCATTACTCAGAATGGGAAACAGTCCGAGAGAAATGTGTCAGAGCTCCTATGCAAGCCATTGTGGGCAGCCAGATCAACCCAAGACTTCCTCTGAGATCTGGAAGAAAGGACAAAGAGAAATTTAGTTCTGTGTCCCTGTCCAGGGACAGACTTGGCAGCACTTGGGAGGCAGAGGAAATTGGATCTCTACCCAGCATGGTCTACATAGCAAGTTTCAGGACAGCCAGAGCTACATAATAGAGAGACTATATCCCAAAACAAACAAACACAGAGCAAAGCCCTTTGTGAAGGACAGATACACCAGTTATAAACAGACACAGATTCACAAGACAGCCTTCAGTCAGGCACAAATCCATACTCATGCAACAGACAGAAAGAAGGCAAAAGACACAGGGAGCTCTAAAGTAAAGAATTCAAGAGTTCACTTAATTAAATGACACTAAGGGTACGTTCTTTATTATTGGTGAGTTGGAGTTTATTACTAATGCCTTCAGTCCATGCAGATATAAATCCTACAACCTTAAAAAAACTGAATTGTGCAGCTGCCAGAAAGAGCTTGCATGCAGATTCTTTCCCAGAGCTTCCAGAGAGGAATGCAGGCTGTTAAGTGGCTGTTTGGTCCAGACTGAAACATTCCCCCACTGGAGGGGGAAGAACAGTTCCTCAGGCCCATGAAACTTAAAGGCTCATAAGGCTCCTCATAAGGCTTATGAAAAGTTACAGGTTAAGAAAACTCTTCAAGAGCTGGAGAGATGGCTCAGCAGTTAAGAGCACTGCCTGCTCTTCCAGAGGTCCTGAGTTCAATTCCCAGTACCCATGTGATGGCTCACAACCATCTGTAATGGGATCAGATGCCCTCTTCTGGTGTGTCTGAAAACAGCTACAGAACTCATATACATAAACTAAGTAAATAAATCTTAAAGAAGACTCTTCAGTGGTGTAGCTGCCTGCAACTATCTCAGGAAACTCCAGTGTTGTCGTTTTGTGAATAGTCAGTCATGCTGGGTGGGATTTTTTGGTGATGGAGTTGCTCCTGTAAGTAGTGCCAATAAACTCATTGGTCCATTCAGCTGGATACAATTGCATCTTTGGAGTACTGTTGCCCTCTCTATTTTCCCAGGAAAAACCACACAGCCCACCTCAATGGAAACTCGATCTGAGTCTTGATTTGAGTCCTCATAAATTCTAGTAAATGTCCAATGCTTTAAGTCACTATTTTTGTAATAATTCATTCTACAGCAACATCAGACTAATACAGCAGGCAAGTAGGGTAGACTTTGACTGACATTGTAAAATATTATGAGGTCTCATAAGCAACACTGCAGGCTAAGAAGGGGTAGTGAGTCCTATTACTTGGGACTAGAAAAACACAGAACCATAAACTGCAAGATTGAAAACAAATAGGAGGATTGCAAAGATATGTTCATTACTAGAACTTTGTTTTGGGAATTCAGTAAAGAACTAATTTAGAAGTATCTCCACACTGACTGTGGCATAGGGATATATAGTAGGCATTTTCTAATGGGGCTGTAGAAATAGTTTAGGAGTTAAGAGTGCTTGCAGCTCTTGCGGAGGACTCAAGTTTGGTTCCCAGCATCTATAGCGGGCAGCTCACAACCACATGTAGCTACAGCTCCAGGGCATCTAATGTCCTCTGGTCTCCATAGGCACCCACCCATGTATACACACACACACACACACACACACACACACACAATCTTTAAAAAATCTTTAAATGATAAAAGTTTAAATAAAAAGAACACGCAGACAACCCAGCTATTGAATTTTATATAGAAACTGTATTTACACTTATTCTGAACCAAAAAGCGGAGACAATATAACATAACTATAACCCAAAGTGCAACTCAAGGAAATAAAAAGCTGGGAAAAAAAGAAGAAAACAAACAGTTCAATATACATTTACTGAAGGAATTCACAAGAATTTGGAAGAGGTAAAAAAAAAAAAAAAAGAAGATATAAGATATGAGACTGAGAAGGGTATCAGTTCTCTCTCGGATGCTGGAGCAGGAGACGTCCTGGTAAAGGCTGTTAAAGTCTATCATCTTTGGCCCACTGTGATTAGAATTGTTAGCCTTAGCTTTGTAGTAAACACCCTTTTTCTCCTTTTGGACAGGGTCTTAATATTTACCTCTGATTTGCTAAGGTATGCCAGGATGTCTTCAGACTCATGGAGCCTCTGCCTCTCGGGAGCTGGGATTAAAGGCATGTATCAAATACCTAACTTCAAACACATGTTCAATGATTTCTGTGAGTGAGATTATTAAAAACCTGGTATTTAGCCAGGGATAGTGAAGAACATCTTTAATTTCAGCACTGGGGAGGCAGAGGCAGGTGGATCTCTGTGAGTCTAAGGTCAGCCTTCTGGTCCACATAACAAATTCCAAGACAGCCAGAGCTATGCTGGACCCTGTCCAAAAACAAAAGCAAAACCAACAACAACAAAACCAACAACAACCAAAAAACCCTTGCCATTTCACTTGTAGTTGGTGGCAGCCTTGAGGGGTCACTTCAGCCAAGCAGTTTCTCTTGGCTGACTTTAGTACTGACTTTCCGACTATCCACTGCTTTGAATATTCCACCCACAGACACCTTGAGGAAATCTGCAAAGCAACTACTGCTGTTTAGTGCTGAAGCTGAACTCCAATTCCAAAAGGCACTATTCCAGCCATGATTCCAGCCTTTTTGTCATCATAAGCTGAGACGTTCCTGCAACCATTTCACACAGGACAAGAAGGGCCTGTCTCTTGGTGGCCCACCAGAAGACCCATGACCCTAGGTGCAAATACAACCCTTCCTGTACATTAAAGGACTGTGCTACAATTGGTATAAAAACCTTTGCCATACTCCCTTCGATTACGAGCAAGGTGTTTGGCTCAGTTTGTAGGGCAGCCAGGTGGGACCATCCTGTACTGTCCTGGTGTTGCAATATTAGGATAATTTAAAAACTTCTCTTCTCTTAGATACTGAAAATTCCAAAGCCTTCCATAGTCCTCCAACAGACAGCATGGTCAGGCCTATCACAGCAATAGAAAACTCCCTAGTTCTGACTTCTGTCCTAGTCACTGCCCTATTGTTGTGAAGAGGCGTCATGACCAAGGCAACTCTAATAAAAGAAATGACTTATCTGTAGGCTTGCTTACAGTGTCAGAGGGTTATCCTATTATCACGGTGGAAGCATAATGGTACTCATGGTGCTGGAATGGTAGCTGAGAGCTACATCCTGATCCGCAGGCAAGAGAGATGTTGGGTCTTAAAGCCCACACCTACTGATACACTCCTCCAACAAGGTTACCACCTACTCCAACAAAGCCACACCTCCTGGTCCTAATAATCCTTCTTAAAAAGTGCCATTCCCTGATGAATAGTGTTCAAATATATGAACTTATGGGGGCCATTCTTATTCAAACAACTGTGTGTGTGTGTGTGTCTATGTGTACACGCGTGTGTGCCCACGTGTGTGTGTATTTTCATACACAGTTTTCCCTCTTCCAACTTATGTTCTCAATTTTTCCATAAAATTATTCAAATATTAATCAAGAGAGATGATTGCAATCGATTTTTAATTAAAAAGTGGCTTCTTTGTAAGCTTTAGTCTGAGTTTTTTTTCTTTTAAAGTAAACTGGTAATAAATTTAAATTTTTTAATTTAAGAATTAAAAACCTAGGGGGGCTGCAATCAGAATGTTAAGTGAAAAATAAATATTTTAAAAAATTATAAGCCTAACTAGCACAGGGTATATTTGTATGTGGGTGTGTGCGTGTGTGTGTGTGGTACACATGGAGGTCAAAAGAAAGCACTGGATCCTCTGGAGCTGGAGTTATGAGCAGTTGGGAGCCATTAGACACGAGTGCTGGGAAGTCTTCTGCAAGAGCAGCATGCACTCTTAACTGCTGAGCCATTGCTCCAGCCCCTCTTGTCAGCCTTTAAGCTTCCTCATTCGTAGAACAGGTTGAGCTGGTGACAGAAGAACACACTAGTGGCATTATACAGTGGCAAAGGCAGCAGCTGCCACACCAGTAGCTGGCAGTGGTGGTGGCGGCGGCAGTAGTAGTAGCAGCAGGAAGGCAGCTAGAGTGTTCTAGGCAGCTGCGGGAGTGAGGGGCAGAAACATTGGGAGCAGAAGAGCCATCAGTTAAAAACATTGGCCCAGTCTCTAGAAGAATCCCAGGGAGCTGCCAAGTAAGGGGTGAAAATCTGTGATATTTTATTCCCAAGAACTAAACTATGGCTGCTATCCAAAGGTCCTGTCTAAGCCCAAGAGTTGTCACAGTAGACACCCTAAGACCTGAAGGTGCCAACCCCCAAGGCTTTCCCAGATGTAACATGAGCAGGTATAGCCTGCTGCTAGAAGGTAAGGAGTACAGATCCGTGCTAGGGCTGCAGGTGGAATAGCCCAGTCATAGCCTCGAACTGCAAGTGCTCAAAGCCCTAAGTCTCTGGCTTCTAAAGTCAGGTACAGTAGAGCTCCTGTTCTTAGGGCTTGGACTTGGAAGCCTCTGGGTCAGCACTGGGCATCTGAAGACCCAGAACTACTGACATCAGAACAGCTATATTGGTAGGAGGTACCTTTACCTACTAAGCCATATTGATGGCCCTGGTGGTGGGGTTTTGTTGCTGTCACTCTTGGGTTTGTGGATATTTTGGGGGAGTGGGGGAAGGTATCATGCAGCTCAGATTAATTTCAAATTTACTATATAGTCAAGGATGACTTTGAATTCCAGATCCTCCTGCCTCCCTCTTCCAAGTGCTGGAATTACAGACATGTATCAATCATGCTCAGCTCAATTTTTATTACTCAACTACACTTCAAGAAAGCAGATGGGGAAAAAAAAAGGAATACAGGGGCAGAAACCTCCCAGAATCGATAGAGATGGACAGAAAATAAAAATTCCCCAGTTCTGAGCAGGTGCTGTAGTGTGAATCTGGATCCTTCCTAAATGCGTTTGGAATTTAAACTCACTTTATAAAATATAGTAAGGGAAGAGCCTTAGTGGATAGGATTTGTATCATGTGGTTTTTTGAGACGGGTCTATGTAGTTTTACCTAGCTTGAAAAATAGATTTTTAAAGGAATAAAACAATAACCTACCAGTTACTTAATGACTTTATATTTTATGTTAGCAAGAAAGCAATCTTTCTTTCAGAGTATTAAATGTAATTAACTGGGTATTAAACTGGCATGCTTTTAGATCATATCTTTTAGATTTATTGTTTTTATAAGGATGTTACAAGGAAAGATGCACAAATTTTCTCATGTTTCTAGTGAAACTTGACTTTATTCATCAAAAGAAGGTTTGGCCACATTAAAATAATTCTACTTTTAGTGACATATTATCTTAAAAAAAAAGAATATTTCTCAGAACATTTTTATCTCAAAAATAACTTTTCTTGGACTGGAGCGGTGGCTCAGCTCGATGGCTAAGAACACTTACTGCTTTTCCAGAGAACTCAAGTTTGGTTCCCAATACTCACTCAATGAAGCTCACAGCCATCTATAACCTCAACTCCAAAGGATCTGGCATCTCTTCTGGTTTCCGTGGGTACCGACACATGCGCCATACGTGCAGCTACATAAATAGGTTTTTAAACTTTTTAAAAAATGTATCTTGTACGTATTTAAATTTTTGCTGTTTCTTTTTGAGACAGGATCTCAAATAAACCAAACTGACCTAGAACTTGACAGATTAGCCAAAGATGACCTAAATTGTCTTGATCAAATTCAGGAATTAAGCTGGGTGTGGTGGCACACGCCTTCAATCCCAGACTCAGGAGGCAGAGGACAGAGGATCTCTGAGTTTGAGGCCAGCCTGGTCTATATAGTGAGTTCCTTGACAGCCAGGGCTATACAGAGAAGCCATGGTTCTTAAAAAAGCATTTGTGTAATGTTATCTTATTTTAATGAGCCTCTAAGTTTGGATCCTAGCACCTAGGTCAAGAAGCGTATAAATGCCTGGAACCCTAGGTCTAAGAGTTCAAATTCTAGATGTGGCATACAGACACACCCACACACAAATCAATAAAAAATGTTTATTAAAAACAAAAACAACAGCATCCCTCTGTATGTCTAAAGCTGGCCTCCAGCACTAGGGTTTGAGCAGTCCTTACAGCTCAGCAAGTAGGAACTCTATTGTCTTCCTTTCATTCTCACAGACATCCCACTGAGTAGGCCTTATTATTTTCTCTATTTCACAGATGAGAAAACTAGAGTTTAGAGGTTATAGTTTCCTTACTGTGAGGCTGCCAATAACAGCTGAACCACAACCCTAAGCAGGCCATCTTTCCTATCAGGCTGTCTGTCACCCAACCCTGCGCGCGCGCGCACACACCAACCCCTGCCTCAAACAGACATCCTTATTTCCACAGATTGGTTTTAAAAAAAAGATTCTCTGTTGGGGGTGGGGAGACTTAGGTGAAGAACAAACCTTAAACATATGCATTCTTTTATAACTCGCTGAAGCTCTGCTTCAGCTCTCTATAAACGCTAAGGATGCAAGCTCAGGGATTTGTATCGTTCTGAAAGAAAACGCATCCCCTGCCTTGGCATTTTACACAGCAAAGATGTGATGTACATTCCTGTTACCTGTGGTTCTAAAAATTCCTGTTTGTTTGTTTGTTTGTTTGTTTGAATCTCCTTTTCAGCCGGGCAATGGTGGCGCTCGCCTTTAATCCCAGCACTTGGGAGTCAAAGGCAGGTGGATTTCTGAGTTCGAGGCCTGCCTGGTCTACAGAGTTGAGTTCCAGGGCTACACAGAGAAACCCTGTCTCGGAAAAAAAAAAAAACAACTCCTTTTCAGTTTGCAGAGAATTCGGCTTCCTCGGTGAGTTCTAAGTTTAGAACTGAATTGCTATCTCTATTTTGCCCCATCTGCATTAGAAATAAGTAAAATCATGAGCACAAAATAAAAGTTTACATGTGGCATGACTTCAGCCGTCTCACTGAGGAACTTTCCCAGGCACCATGCATTTCAGGAATAAATGAATACACACATATACCTTTAAATTTTTTTGTGTTTTTTAGGAAATGTGATCTATATTTTTTCCATTATTAACAAAAATACCATTCAACTTTTCTGTTCAAGCACTGGGAAAAAATATCAACATCTAGCCCACAAAAAAAATGTTCAGTAAAGCCAGCAATAAAGATGAGCATGAACATGATCACGCTTGCTTTCTCCCTTCGTACAATTATGAGAACAAATGGTGTTGAGAATGATGACTAGCGATTCCAGCTTTGTGATCCTGATAAATCTGTGCCATTCCTTGGAGGAAATTCAAAGAGTAGGAAAGAAAGCTGTTACACAGCCTTAAGCTTCTGGTGACAGTAAAAAGAGGTGATAAATGCATTTAATAAATGCAAGGAGCACGGCAGCAGCACTGAACGAAATTTAAAGGTAACAATTCTTCAGTCTAAGGCATGCAATTTGAAAGGTTGGAAAGATCCCCAAATCTCCCGCCTCCACAATAGGGAAACCATCAAATCATGCAACTATCCAGCATTGCTTTTCCTAGGTGCCCAGGGGAACCCTTAGAAGTCCCTCTCTTGGCTTCTTTTCACTGTCATCTTCTACCTGCTTGCTGTCTTGGTTGCTGATAGCTGGCCAGCTGGGCAAGGAAAAGCGGTTATGCACCTGAGGTGGCTGATGGGGACACTGAAGCTGGGCACTGCTAGCTCACTGGAGCTAGCACCCCACCGCTCAGCCTCACAAACACATTCATACCCTGCAACTACACCCTAGCTAGAAATCCGGGGACCTGGAGTCCAGATTAAAAGCCTCTGACTACTGCACGGAGCAGATAGGAAATGCATTTAGCAAATGCCAGCACTGAATGAACTTTAAAGAAACCAATTCTCAGGTTTAAGGTTAGCCGCCCAAGTCTCCCTGACTCCACCCTGCTGAGAACCCATCGATCCAAACAGGAAGGCAGGCAGCTGAGTGCGTCTCTTACCTCCATCCCCAGCAATCTCCAGGCTCCGTGGCGCTCCAGACTGCCCGGCAGCTGATGTCCAGTCGGGACACCTGCGAGGCACACCTGCAGGCGACACCTGCCCACCCCAGCGGCTGCACAGACAGACGCTGCCAGCCCGCGCTGGTGATTCAGCGCCTTTCTGCCTCCCGGGTTACCAGGGCGACGCATACGCACGCGCACACACGCCTCTAGGGATGGCCTGTGCCGCAGCCCGCACTGCCCCGCTAAGCAGAGGGGCCTCCGTTTGTTTCCCTGCTCTGGTCCCTCGCCCACCTCTTTCCTGCCATGGTTCCAAACTGTTGAGGGGATGCACAGGTCTTCTAGAAAAATGCTCCATGCGGGCAGCAAGCACTGCTTGGCTCAAACCACTCCAAGTCAAGTCACCCGGCTATTCCAGTCTTGTCCTCAGCCAAGCCTTTTGCACAACTTCCCCATTCCTTCATAACTCTGCATAGTTGTATGTGCTGCTTTCAAATCAAGAAAGATAAATTGAGCCTATGTCGACACAGATCAACTCTACTTTGCAGGTTAAATGGGTGCCGAGTGCATTTCAACATGTGTGTCTTATAGTGGGAATATTGAGTCAGAGGACATTCTAAGTCAGTGGAACACTATTCCTTGTATTTTTAGTATGGTAATAAGAACTTGAAAGTGTCTAGGAATTGGTAGTCAGAGGATTCCTTATATATCCTACCATCATGGCTTAATGACTGAGTCGCACACCAGAAAAACCTGCACTGCCATCATTGTAGAGACAAGTTACAAACCTACTAAATGTCTCCTGTTAGAGAACAGAAATGAAGCTGGGCAGTGGTGGCGCACGCCTTTAATCCCAGCACTTGGGAGGCAGAGGCAGGAGGATTTCTGAGTTTGAGGCCAGCCTGGTCTACAGAGTGAAAAGCCAGATACAGTTAGGCAAGTCAGGATGATCAGAGTTTGAAGCTATCCTAGTGTGTCTAGCAAGTTCTAGGCAAGCCCAGGCTACTTAGTGAGACAGCTCGGCCAGTAAAGGGACTTACTTTTCCAAGTCTGATGACCTAAGTTAGATCCCTGAAGACCCACATAAAATTTTGAAATGACTCCACAAATCGCCCTCTGGCCTCCACACGTACACTTACAAATGTCATAGTTTAAAAGCACCATCTAGGACCAACATGTTAACGAATGGAGAGAATGAGCCACTAAGGAGGTGAAGAGAGTGAGCTATAAAACTGAGAGGGCCCAAGCCTTTGATCCCAGCCCTCCCATTGAAGAGGTAGCCACATGGTTTACAGAGGGGCTCCCGGACATCCAAGGCTACACAGAGAAACCCTGTCTTGAAAAACCAAACAATAAGACTCAGGAGAATAAAAATAAGCATGGACTAAAAGGGGGAACCAAATCATTAATTCAGTCACTAAATGGGCTGAGAGGGCAAACACCAGACCTCACTGAAGGAATTTCCTCCCCTCTCCCTTCATGGTACATATTTAATGACAGCTAGACAAGTGAAAAGCTGCAGGCAATTAAGAAACCCAGGAGGAGAGGAGTGGCTGACAAAGATGAAAATAATTTTATCAGTGTACAACTCTCCCAGCCCTTATCACGACAAATAAATTTAGGAGCAAAACAAAGTCATCAGAGATATTAATGGAGATAAACAACTACACATCCCTACAGACAACTAGAAAATGAGGACCTACTTTAGACTTTTCCTCCTCAACAATGCTTACCATGAAAAATCAAATCAGCTTTTCTTTCATTTGTCCGTCATCAGTGCGCTGAATGAAATGCCAGTCTCCAGTACTCAGTGGACATTCACTGAGCCCCCCATTCCCACCCTCCCCGCTATTACCAGACAGGTTTAAAGAGAAAGGATTCAAGCATTTGTAGATTTTTTTCTGATTGTTCACTTCTATGTTTTCTAAGACATTTTGCACAATAACAACATGGCACTCTTTCTGAAGGAGGGATAAAGTAAGTTCAACATTGCACACTGCACATGCAGGCAAAACCTGCTGTGGGGCAGGGCCACTACATCTTTGGCCTCATGAGATAGTTCAATGGCAGACTACTTGTCTGCTATCAATTTAAGAGTAGCAATTTCACCAAAGGTAGAGATTACAAGATATTACAAATTGGGCTGGAGAGATGGCTCAGAGATGGTTAAGAGCACTGACCACTCTACCATCTATATACCAGCAATGATACAGTGGCTCACAGCCATCTGTAATGGGATCCAATGCCCCCTTCTGATGTGTCTGAAGACAGCTACAATGTACTCACATACACAGAATAAATAAATCTTTTTAAAAATTTATATATTACAAATTACTAGGTTCTCAAATCTTTCAGTCTGCCCATTAAAGACTACAGCGGCTTATGTCCTTTTCTCCTGACTTTTAATTTGTGGTAAAACAAGTTTTTCACATAGACACATAAGCGAAATTATACTTTCATGTTTTTATAATTGATGGCCTAATAGTGTAATACAGATTCTATGTTGTGATATTAACCCATTTCACATTTAACTGCAATGTGACATACTGTGGTCTTTTAAACTTAATTCTACCAAAGGAATAAACACCATTCTCCTCTACTGTACTGCTTAAATATGTGCATCACATTGCTCTTTAAAGCTTTAATGTTTAAAATTATGATTAAAGTAGACAGTTCCTGTCCTTTCCTTCGTCAGTATGAAAGGCACACCGCCCTAAGATTAAGTTCAAATTGGTTTTAGGTGTTTTAATTTGGGGATGACAGGTAAAAGTAAGATGTCACTTCATTCTAAATTTACTTATTTTTGTCAGTGTCTTACTCTATAGTCCAGGCTAGCCTTACACTAATGACAATCCTGTCTCAGCCTCCAAAGTGTCAGGAATTTAATATAACAAAACACATTTGGTGATTCCCACTGAAAAGTAACATGCAGGGCCGTTTTCCCAATGGCAATAGAGCAACAAATCCTACCACAGACAAAAAAAGTCATACTCAGTCTACAAACAATTAAACCACTTTATTTACTGTACATTTTTTCTTTACAGAACATTTATTTAAAAAAAAAAAAAGTATTCTTTATTCACGCTGCAAAGTATTTCCATCTTACCAGTAATAAAACTGAGAGTTAGTTTTCTTCTGAATTTTCCCTTAGAAAAAAAAAATAATTCCCATGTTGCTAAGCTGGGTTTAATCACTGTCAAGCTGAACTTTGTCAGTTATCAGCAAATCACTAACACTAACCAGAACGGCTACTGAACTGGAAGTGGAAATATGACTCACCACTTGGTAACTCTGAACCATCAGCTGACAAAATTAAGTCTGACGTACAACAGCTGTCATCGACTACACATGGTCATGGCTTTTCACTTACGTTTCTGAAGTTACAGAATGTAAGACAATGCAGTCTCAAGAATTCAATGGCTTACTTTTTCTCTTAATAAGATAATTTAAAATATCATACTGGTGCCTAATTCAAACAACAGTTATCCCTGAGGTAACAGCCATTACCTGAAGTCCTGATGGCAACAATGAGTCTGTTACAAGCTGAGAGGCTATGTCCTTTAAGCACAAGCCCTCACATTCTGAACATAAGCATGCTTTGATTTATTACAAACACCAATTCTTAACTCTGAGGACACAAGATACAAAATAAAACGTTAATTGTTTTTGTTGTACTAATCATCCAGTTTATTAATTCTTCTGTATTCTTCCTGAATACAGAATTGTTAATAAAGAATTAATAGAAATTAATAGAGAATCTTAATTCTTCCTGAAAGGTTGAGATCTGCACAAATTCAGAACTAGTGCAAACAGACACATAAAGCTGGAATTTGGGAAGCTTTTCACAATACTACATTCAAGGTGCACAGAAGCCCCCAGTGATCACTAGGAAATCTACCGCAGTCCAGTTTTTCCAACCCAACAAGGTCTAAACTTTGGGGAATAAGGTGCCCCTCTTCTGCTCTGAAAAATATTCGATCAAAACGATGCTTATAAGCAGCAGGAATCCTGAGATTATTATTTGCTTTCGTATCCCATGTATATTGGCAATGTTTAGGTTTGCCCAAAAATTCCCAGGCATCAAAAACATTGTCAGGTAAACCACCACATTTGATAACCTAGCAAGAGAAAGAATATTATGTAAGAATATTATGTAAGGTTTATATATTTACTCCCCACCCCCAATTTAAAAGGTGTTTGATACTGTCACTTACAAGTGCAACTTTTGTTGTTTTTCAACACAGGGTTTCTGTATAATCCTGGCTGTGCTAGAATTTACCAGGCTGGCCTCGAACTCAGAGATCTGCCTGTCTCAGGCAAGGGCCACCACATTCAGCAATAAAGTATTTTAAAAAGTCAATTTCAACTCAGAAGAGGATTAGGTCTTCTTATACATAGGAATGCTACAAATATCCTCAACCTTGTATTTCAAGTCCATAACACCTTGGATAAAATGAATCCAAATTAATTTCCATAGCAATTCTCTCCCCACAAACATTGAACCAATTCTGTTACTTACTTCTTGATCTCGTAAATTTGTATCTCCTGCAAATATAACAGTAGTTGAATCTGGAGCCTCTTGCATTTTTCGAAAAACCATTTTTAACTGACTTATTCGTTCCGCAGAATGTTCTCTGGTGCTCTCCAAATGGGATGTCATAAAGCAAAATTCATTTCCTCCCAAACTCACCTATAACAGAATTACAACTGAATTGGCCATTGACTGGTAAAGGCTCCAACCACAGATTTATTAACTGGAAGGTATTTATTCAACTGAAACCAGTCAGTACAATTCCTAAATGAAGAGCAGAAGGTGCAACCCCACCCGTAACTATTTAGAAACAAGAACTAACCTCAACTGTGCCCCTTCTCCAGTAGCTCCAGGCCATCAATGGCTCACACCTCTCTACGATCCAATTCCAAGGTAAACAGACTACTATAAAAGGTCCCAAACAAGTAAAAGGACAGCTACTTCCCTGTTCCATGAAGCCATGAGTTACTTGCAAACACAGACAACTCTTATTTATTGCTCCAATAATGGCCAGGCACAGATACTCAAAAATAATCAGTTATCTGAATGAAAGTCATTTATCATTTGCAATTAAGATACTAGTACATAGAATATGTTGCAATGTTAAAGGAAACCAGTGGGAGATGAGGTCCCAAACTAAAAAAGGGGGGAAAGGGAACTGAACACCAGAAGCATCACTTTGCTTTCTGACTGTGGACACAATGTAACTGCTCCTGCCTTACCCTGCTGTCAGCGCCCTACAACTATGTGTCTTTTTAAAATTGCCTTTGTCAGATACTTTGTCACACTAATTAGAAAAATAACTAACACAGTGTTTATCACACCAACATGAACATAGCTCATCCAAACCCACAGGTTTACCCTTGCTGCAACTTGCAAAGGTTTGTCATGGGTGTTTCCATTTCCACTGGGTGTATTCATGCACTGAATAAAAAAGTAGAAAAGAGAAAGCAAGCTGAGTACCACATTCATCTAATTCCTAAGTTTGAGGGCAGCCTGGTCTACAGAATCCCTAAAGGTCTAGCTGCCACACATCCCCACTACCATGCCTTCCCTAAACTGCGAGCTAAAGTACTAGTATGTCCCTTAGAGCTGTGGTATTTTTCTCATTGCTATAACAAATTACTTGACAAATGTCCTCCTTAGCCAACTGTTGCCTCATTCTTAAGAAAATATCTGGGGGCTGGAGAGATGGCTCAGCGGTTAACAGCACTGACTGGTATTCTAGAGGCCCTGAGTTCAATTCCCAGCAACCACATGGTGGCTCATAACCATCTGTAATGGGATCTGATGCCCTCTTTTGGTGTGTCTGACAGCTACAATATACTCATATAAAAAATAAAATAAAAAAGAACTTTAAAAAAAAAAGGAAACATCTAATCAGTTAAGAATTCAACTTTGCATTTTTCTTTTTCTTTTAAGAAAGATTTACTTATTTGTGTATATCTTCAGACACACCAGAAGAGGGCCACAATGTGGTTGCTGGGAATTGAACTCAGGACCGCTAGAAGAGTAGCCAGTGCTCTTAACCGCTGAGCCATCTCTCCAGCCCATCAACTTTGCATTTTTCATTTTGCATATTTATTTTACATTTTAAAGTTTGCATCTAAAATTATATGAAATCCAAGTTTTCTGAGACTATTTAAAATATGTATGTAAAGGGCCAGTGAAATGGCTTAGTGGGTAACCAGTTGCTTCACAAGCCTGACAATCTGAAATCAATACACGGAACCACAGTGGGAAATGAAAACTGACTCCCAGAAGTTGTCCTGACCTCCAGACCCACACAGACTCAAATAGGGTTTAAAAAATTGTCCCAGTGATATAACTCATCACTATCAAGACAACCTGAGGTTAATCCCTAGAACCTGTGGCAGAAGGAGTGAACTGAGTCCTAAAAGTCCTGACTGACTGAGACAGACAGACAGACAGACACAAACACACAAATAAAGATGTGGTTACAAATTTATCTGTAAAGGCAGCTCCTTCAAAAACCAATCAAACAAGAACCCCAAACTTAAACTTACATTTACACACAGAAGGTTTCTCATCATTTTGGTATTTGGAAAAGGAATAATTTCTTTACTTTTAAATTTTGCTCTTCCTTTCTTCAATAGTATAGCTGTGAAATATCCTTCTTCATTACCTTCAAATATTTGTGGAAAAAAAATTAGGGAAGAAAGTCAATTGACAAAATTGATAAACTGGATGTTAACTGTATCTTATACTTTGTAATAGTTGTGCTTAATTTATATCTGAGACAAAAGAGCCTTTTAATTGGACAAAAAGGGGAACTGTTGTAGATTGCCCTGGTGCTGTTTGTATTTTGATGTTAAGTCTACTTCCTCAAGAGGGGCTGCCCCAACCAGGAGTGGAGGAGTGGATCACATACTCAGGTGAATCATGTGAACCTCTCCCAATCTTAACTAGTCAAATAAAGGTTAGAGCCTGTGACTGGGCAGTGGAAGGGAAAGGTGGGGCTGGAGGTTTGAGAGACAGAGAGGAAGTCTGAAGAAGAGGTGGAAGGAAAATGGGGCAGAGCACGTGGAGGAGCGGCATGTAGCAAGGGAGCTCATAACTGAGTCGTGTGTTTTTGCGCGGGCTTACTGGGGTTGGAGATTTACCACAACAGAGTACTTCCACTTTATCACAAGCTCCCTTACTATACCAAGGAACAAAATTATTTAAACTGGATCAAATCTTTAAGCCCCCATTTTGAAGTAGGTATATGTTTCTGTCCCTTATCAAAGTTTAACAAGAGATACAAATGATGTTTAACTAAGAACAAATGAGTGATAAGGGTATGCCTCGATATTCAATTTTAGCAAATATACAAGTCTGAAATTTTAGAACTTTGTTTTCCTTAAAAAAAAAAAAAATCTGTTTCAATTATTTTTCCATTTCTTAGCATTAAGCTGTAAGATAGCCTATAAATCCTTAAGTATCCTATGTCTTGCTTAGTTCCCTCAAACCCACTTGTGCCCTTCATAACAGCCTCTCATTTATTTTCCTTCATTGATCTAATTTTTTTGTTTTGTTTTTGTTTTTGTTTTTTGAGACAGGGTTTCTCTGTGTAGCCCTGGCTGTCCTGGAACTCACTCTGTAGACCAGGCTGGCCTCCAACTCAGAAATCTGCCTGCCTCTGCCTCCCAAGTGCTGGGATTAAAGGTGTGCGCCACCACTGCGCACGGCTATTGATCTATTTTTCAAAGAAAAAGGTAGTTTAGATGGCAAGAAGAGCATTACCTGTAATAATTTTGTAACTGTTTGCTCTCTTCTTTAGGTAGGCACAGTATGGAGGAATGACTTCCTGTAGAAATACCACATCTGGACTGTACCTAATTAAAAAGAGCAATTTAACAACAGCAGCATATCATTCATTTTCAGCTACCTAGAGAAATTCCACAATATACACATAGAAAACAGCAGTTACCTGAACTCTAGTACTCGATGCTTATACTGACCTTTATCTATGTATTATTTACTACACAGAGCCATAATGACCAACAGGCTGTAGTTCAGTGACAACACTTGCCTATCAAGGCCGAATTCAATCCCAGCACCCCCCCCTACACATCACCCACACACAATATACCAGTGTAATTAAAACAGAAAATACTATACATACACACTGAGCATCTGCAATGGTTATATACATCAAGAGATGTATTCAGTGTTATCTCTTCAGGTTCTCTTAACAAGCTGTCCAGTGACAACAGCTCCAGAGAGCGTCAGTGTTTTACCCAGTCACAAAGCTCTCATGAGGCCAGAAACACATCTTTTTAGGTAATTTTCACTTCATAACAATACTTATAAACAAAACTTACTATGTATGTAAGGCTTACAATTCTAGAAAGCATCTTACATAAATTGGCGTTCCAATTCACCCTGAGACCCTCCCTAGATCAAAACACCTCGACTCTCAAATATTTACTCAGAAGCTGAGCTTAAAGTCAAATTTTCAAGTATACAACTTTGAGCTGCTGCTCTGTAGAATCATTAAAACACTTATCGAGGTCCCTCCCACAGAAATGAGAATGCTTACAAAGCTAGGCAGGAACACACCCCTCGAGCCCTCTCTGGCAGATTGCATCCATCTAATCCATCTATATTCCAGGTAATGAAAGAGATAGTGCTGCTATCTTCTAGAGGAGTTGCAGACGGACTGCTTTCTGAAATGGTGGCATCATCTGCATCCTCGATGGTCAGATCAACACTGTCAAGAGCAAAATAAAACAACAAATTATGAATTGTTGTATTTGGGGGCTATGGAGGCAAGAACCCCACATTAAACACTGGAAGCTGTGGCATACTTGTAATCCCAACACTGGGAGGCTGAGACCAGTGGATACCGGAGGCCTGTTTTACCCTAGATGGCGAGTGTGTGGTCCTAGTGAGAGACTGTCTGAAAAATCAAGTACTACTCCTGGAGAACCCAAATCTGACCTCTGGCTTCCAAACAGATGTACAGACTGTTTGAATTGTGTTGTACATGTTTGCACTCAGTTTGAAGATATAAACAAATCCCCTCTAATGAGAAAAATCGATCTTCTAAATTGTCTATGAAACTCAAATAATTTTTGGTCCCAAGCATTTCAGATAATGGATACTTATCCTATAAATAATTTTCTTTGAAGAATCCTAAGACTCTTATAGAAAAGCAAAAGTTGGGC
This sequence comes from Rhynchomys soricoides, assembly GCA_019843965.1. Classification (NCBI taxonomy): domain Eukaryota; kingdom Metazoa; phylum Chordata; class Mammalia; order Rodentia; family Muridae; genus Rhynchomys; species Rhynchomys soricoides. The sequence goes on from JADRCH010000360.1 coordinate 227,242, forward strand.
TGGAATGGAGAGAGCTTGGTGCATCAATGTGCTTGCTGCCAAGCCTAATGGTCTGAGTTTTATCTCCAGAATCCTCATGGTAAAAAGAGCTGCACACTGTCCTGTCTCCACATGCTGGCATGTGTGTGCTTGCCCTGGGAGGGAACACTTTTCTCCTAGATTGCTTCAAAAACTCTGGCTCCGTGTTTCACAATGTGATCCCCCTATACACTAACCTTACAACTACCACATGACCACAAATAATGGCTTTCTTTGAAGTAGTCAGCTTCAGGTATTTTGTTAACTTTTGATTCTTACAATTATTGACTTTTAAAACAGAAAAGCAGTAAAAACAGAATCCCTAATCAACTATGTACACAAAATTTCCAAATACTAACACTGTCTTATTTAATTAACAATTACTTACGTCGTCCCTTTCCAAACCACTTACTTCTATCCTTCTCCGAGGACTTGCCCCCATACACACATACACAACCTGAACCGTGAGCTCCATTAACACCAACACAGTATCTTTTTTTAACTATGGAAGCATCTTGTTTATGACTCAACTTTCATCCTGGTTTTACTGTTCATTGATTGTACTTATCTGAAACATGTCTTTAGTAGTTCTAAAAAGATTTTTCTAATTCCTCAAGCCTTAGAAATTTAGAAGTTTAAATTCTCCTACTGTCACTTATCGGGCTGGAGAAATGGGTCAAGGGTTAAAAGCACTGACTGCTCTTCCAGAAGTCCTGAGTTCAATTCCCAGCAACTACATGGTGGCTCACAACCATCTGTAATGGGGATCTGATGCCCTCTTCTTGTGTGTCTGAAGACAGCAACAGTGTATCCACATATATGAAATAAATCTATTTTTTAAAAAAGTCACTTGTCCCACAAACAGCTGGTACTTACTTAAATATGGATTCATATTTTATTGTGTAGACTACAACCTGTTATCAAAAACCTAAGTATTCATTGTCTCCAATTTTACATTGGTCTTATGTTTTCCTGGAATGTTTCCAACATTCCCTGGCTACTCCCTTATTTCCCAGAACTGTACATTATTCTAATCATCTTCTACATCAGTCATCTTGCTCTTTTTAATGAAGATTAGAAGCCAAGGCCTTGATGCAGGTAATTTAATGCCAATTCTAAAGCAAAATATGAAGTGTCAACATGCTCTTTGAAACAAAGTCTCGAAAAGTATACCTGCTGACCTCAAACTTATAAGCTTATGAAGTAGGAACTTTAGTAAGTATATGTCCAGACTGCCCTAGGACTCAATATGAAGCCCAAGCTGACCTCAAACCCTTGGCAATCCTGTGTCAGCTTCCCAAGTAACATAAGCCACCACATCTGGCTAAAAATCATCTATATGCATAAAATTAATTTTAAAGGGCACCAAAAACTATGTTTAATGCCAAGTTCCTTTTGGAACTTCATCCATCCCAGGAAGCTTTCTTTCCTAACATTCAATATTATACTTTTTCTGCAGCCTTACCGAAGAGAAAAGGCTTAAGTAGTTTCAGAACCTTGTCAGACGTTAGGCCCTTCATTTTTAACTAAAAATATTTCAGACAGAAGAGATCACTAGTGTCTTGCAAAGGATTTGGGTTCCAGTCCTAGAACTGCAGCAAGGGTGGCTCACAACTATTTAACCCCAGTTTCAAGAGCTCTGGTGTGCGCTTCTGGCCTCCGTGGCAGATGCATAAAATCAGGCTTGTGCAGACTTAAAAACAAAAGCATTAACAGGATCAGATTCCTTACTTGTCATTTCTTTCACAAGCTGCACTTCAAAATGTGTACGTGTGTGTGTGTGTGTGTGTGTGTGTGTGTGTGGTCTGTTTTTCTCTGTCTTACTGTAATACAATTTCATGAAACATCCACATTTAACAAGGGAAAAAGAGTCTCTAACTGTGGTGCTGAGTAAGAACCTTAAAGTAACTGAAAGGCCTAGTCAATCTTGGGAGCATCATTTATTGACTCCGTAAGTGATAACATTGGCCTCTATGTTCCACTCTCCTTAACTTTAAACCACCTGGGATCTTGACAAAAAGCAAATTCTGATTCAGTGGCTCTGATATGGAGCTTGATTAAGTCTGCATGTCTACCAGAATCCCAAATGTGTTGCTGGCCCAAGGTCTATAGAGCTGTAAGACACAGCCTTTTGCTCCTGGCTCCTTTAGATCTTTTCAAGACAGAAAAGGACACAGGCTTCAGACATGGCTCAGCTGGTAAAAATGTTAGCCACACAAGTCTGACAGTTATTTTGGAAACCCTACCTCCAACAAGATGGAGTTGTTTTCTAACCTACACACAAGTAATTGGAGGGTGAGGGATGGGGGGTTGGGGGTAATCAAAAGTCACTACTGGATAAGTGGACTCCACTCCTTATTTATTTATAATCTCTGGAGTGTGAAAAACTTTCCAAGTAATTTCAGCACAACTGTTTTATGATGATTACCCAACTCTTCTGACTGACACAGACAATTAATTCCCACATAAGAGACTCTGGAAAGAACACTGGCCTAGAAGGCCCAGTAAGGCACCTTAATTTTATTCTGCAAACAGAAGAACAACAACAACAAAAATTGGAGGTAGGGCACTGAAACAACAGGAACAGCATACACTGAAAACAAATATTGAACCTGGCTGGTATAGTGACTAATTCCCAGAGGCTGAGGCAGGATTGCTAGGAGCTCAATGCCAGCCTGGACAAACTTGTGAGATCCTGTCTCAAAGAAAAAAACAAAACAAACTATTGTTTTTGGGCAACAGAGCAGATAAACAATGTAGAAACAAGGAAACTTACAGGTTACCCTTCTTCAGTAGAAAATTTCTACCTCATTTTTTTTTTTCTAATTTCCAGTTTATATGTCACCAAAAATTCAAGTTAGTAAGTGTATTTCAGCAGCCAGGGTTTCACAAACCTTTAATCCCAGTATACTCGGCAAGTGAAAGGCAGAAGTCAAGCCTTGACCACACAGGAGTTCCTAGTCAGCCTGGACACATGTCTCAAATAATAAGTTACATTTCAGCTGGGGAGTGCTGGAATTAGATGTAATGCTAGCAAAAGAGGATTCAATAGCTGGAGGTCAGGATTATTGCAAGCCTCTGTCTCAAAAAAGAACAAATAACTGTAACATTAAACAAAAATTTCATCCAAGTGTGGATGAAATCCTCACTTTAAATCCAGCCCTTTCGATTCTGAGGCAGGTAAATCTGTATTTGAGGCCAACCTGGTCTACACACCAAGCTCAGGCCAGCCAGAGATAAAAGTGAGACTCTACCTCAAAATACATAAAATACATTTCAATTTTTTCTCCTCCATTGATAAAAAAAATCTCGTTAGAAGCCAGTCCTACCTAGTATGTGCCTTCAACGTGCCAGCACTGAGCAGGCAGAAGCAAGCTGATCTCTGAGTTCGAGGCCAGCTTGGTTCACATAGAGAGTTCCAGGATAGCCAAGCGCTACACCGTGATACCCCCGTCTAAAACAACAAAGGCAAGTCTCGCTGGGATGTGACCGTGCTTCCTCAGAAGCATTCTCTGAGCTTCCCAGCCCTGGGGCGCCCGCTGCCATTTCCAGGTCGAGTCATCTGACGCCCAATTCCAGCAAGCGGTCCCTCCCCGATCCCGGCAAGCAGCCCGCGACCCCCGTCGCTTACTAGGCCTCGGACTTGAAGGACGTCGGAGGCTGGCGCGGCCACGCTAGGTCGTTCTCTGGCTGTTCGAAGCAGGCGCTCAAAGCTTTCTGAAAAGCAAAGGCACAAGGATGCAGAGCGCGCTCCGCCCACCTGGGAAGAGCGTCAGAAGCGAGAAACGCGAACTTACTTGCGTCTGCCCGTTGCTCTCCGATAGGAAGGTGGAGGCCATCGTGGTGTCGCATCCCCCCACCAACGCAAAGCCCAGGCACTGAAGGCGCCGCCTCTTCACCTGGTCCTCCTCTGTCTCTGCTGCTGCGGGCGCCGCCGCCGGCTCTGCCGGCTCCGCCGCATCGGAACTGCTGCCAGACGCCATCGCCGTAGGCCCTCCTCAAAACGCCCGCGCGCCCGACGGCAAACGCCGGGACCTGCGCAGGCGCGCTATGTGCGCGTGCTCCCGCGTCAACCTTCCGGTGGGAAGACCGCCCTCTCAGGCCCCGGCAAAGCGCAGAAGCGGGGAAGGGGTATGGGGGGGGGGGGGGGGGGGGGGCCTGAAGGCTGCGCGTGCGCGCTGGGGCGCTAGCGAGTGAAGGTAACACTTGATCTTCAAGGACTAGGGCGACCAGAGCGCACGACCCTTTCACCGGAGCGCGACGCGAAACCCGCCGGTCTTGTGCTTTCACAAACGTCTCTTCCAGAGTTCATTCTCGCAGAGCCCAGACTCTTGCTTTGCATCCACGATGAGCAGCATGACCCAGAATCTACGGAAGTTAATGAAGGTTATGTTCAACGTTCCCGGTTTTGATGGAGTTTTGGAAAAGGTATTGTAGGGGAAGCCTCTGGTGAAGGGGACGAACCTAAAAAAGCACCTTAGTGGCTTCTTAAAGGCAGGGGAAGTGCGTGGATTCTCATCGGAATGTAAATAAACATGTTTGTTTTTTTTTAAATCAGCAAACTGTTGGAGTGCGCCGAGAAAAAAAAGTCTGTGTACCATTAACAGGACACTGGAGTCTGCAGGACTAGCATATAGGAATTGTTTCTTGTGAGGTATAAGAGTCAAGTACGTCTGAGGTACAGAAGTGAATGAGGGAACAACCTGTACCTGTGTTGTGTTTCTTGATTTTGAGACTAGCTCTTACTATGTAACGTAGGTTGGCTGAGAACTCATGCAGCCCAGGCTGGCCTGGAATGCTACAAAGTTAACCAGGACCACTACCTGCACCCTGCCATTTCTACATAAACTAACATAGACTACCATTTTCCAGACTTTATAGAAAGCCACTGTGTTTTATAGGAAGCAATCCTTAATAAGCATTAGTAGCAGAAGTCAAGTGCGTGGTTTTGTCAGAGTTGAAAGACACTTAACCTGAGAACTTGCAGACTTTTTTATAAATGTCTTAATACATGCATGTCTTATTTTTCTGGTTAAAAAAGAATACTTGAAAATTTAAAAATAATTTGGGCATGAAATGTAAATATTGGTCCACTACAGACATTTGAAATCTTTCTCCTGAACACCCCCCCCCCCAGGTTTTTTAACTATGTTCATAAAGGGTCAAAAATAGGAAATAACACCTAGGTAAATGTATTTAATGTTTTCTAATAGGAAATATTTAAAAAGCCAAGATTTTTATCTTGGAAAGATAATATTACCTAAAAAGAATTTTATTGACCTAAGAGGAAATTTTAATTCTTTAAAAAAAAAAAAATCATCTCTGTGAAAAGTTAGTAAGCAAGCTTGCAGGTGGGAGGAGCTTCATTGGTAAGGTTCCATAGCCACTTCTCCCTAAGCTTTTCTCACCCTGTGGCTATTATAATATTTTGTAATATATTTATTTGTTTTATTGTCTTCTATTTAAACAGGGTCTCTCTTTGTAACCCTAGCTGTCCCAGAACTTGGTATGTAGACCAGGTTGCCCTGGAACTCACACAGGTTCATCAGCCTCTGCCTCTTGAGTGCTAGGATGAATGGTATGTGCCACCACATCTGACTGTTTTGTATGAGATAATTTTGACATTGATTTGATTGCCCTTGAGTAACTAGTTAAAATTCTCATACCTAACTCCAGCTTGGTGGTACCTGCCTGTAATTCCAGCACAAGGGAGGCTGATGCAGACCAGTTTGTAAGCTAGTTACATATAAACAAATCCCTACTCCCCCACCAAAAATAAATTAAATTTTTTAAAAAGATTTATTTATTATTTATTATATATAAGTACACTGTAGCTGTCTTCAGACATACCAGAAGAGGGTGTCAGGTCTCATTACAGATGGTTGTGAGCCACCATGTGGTTGCTGGAATTTGAACTCAGGACCTTTGGAAGAATAGTCAGTGCTCTTAACCGCTGAGCCATCTCTCCAGCCCTAAATTTTTTTTTTTTTTTAAAAAGCTGATTTTTAAAAAAAAACACTTAATCTTTGAAAATCAGCATAAATTTCACATTTATAGTATGACTGGCCACACTACAGAAGTTCAGTATTTATAGGTAACAGCTAGTGGCTGTTAAGCCACATGGGGTTGATTATATAATAATAGTTATTGTGTAATTGATAACTTGACTTACAACAGATAAGAGGTTGTTTTATGTGGGATGAGAAGCTTAAGACTAAAGTATATATTTTTGTATAATGGTTTGTATATGTGTATATGTGGGTTTTGTGGTTTCCTTTGTTTTGTTTTTTGAGATGGGATCCTGGCTGTCCTGGAACTTGTATTGACCTTCCATGCCTCTGTGTCCTGAGTGCTGGTATTACTCATGTGGTGTATACTGTGACCAGTGATTCATAAGAGGTTGTTATACTTGCTAATTTTGCAAGGATTTCAACATCCTGGTCAAGTCTAACTGCCTTGATTTCATAAGACAAAACAAAACACTTAACACTTCACTTTCATATTCTGTGTTCCCATGTGGCTCGGCTGGTAGAATGCTTGCCTGACATGCACAAACCCCTGGATTATATCTGTAGAATCACAGAAAAGCAGATGTGATAGCACACAGCTTGTAATCCCAGCAGCATTCAGGGAAGTGGTGACAGAAAGGTCAGAAATTCAAAATTGTCGTCAACTTCATACCTAGTTCCAGGCCAACCTGAATTACATAAGACACCTTGTCTCAAAAAAAGAAATATAAAAAAAATTATGTCTACATGATATATGTTTCCTATCTTGTAACTTCTCGTGGGGAGAAATGAGCAAATATCTGTTCACCCCAGGTAGGGTACCAACAATAGGCCTGCCAATGTAGTGAACTAGTGAATGTTTTAGAGTACAGATCACTCAGAAGCAACTGGATCACTGAAAAGCCCACCCCTCCATGAGAGAGAACTCAAGATTGCTGCATCACTGAAGCGCGATACTTGCAGAGGCGGCCTAGCCAGCAGGGAACTATCCTCCCTCCCTCAGTTCTTGCAAGTTTTGTTTGCTTCCAAAGGGGAGTCATTCCAATGTTTCAAATTGTCTAATTATTGGGCAGCTTTGTAAATCCAGTCACAAGGACGTGCAGTTTGCACGCCATGTTAGTAGAACTCAAACTTACTGCCGAATCTTGGTGAGCGAACCTGAGCTTCACAATGCATTGCAACCAGACCTGCAAGAGAGCTTCCAGACAGCTACGGGGCAGAACTCCTAGGCCTTGCCTTCCTTTTTAAAAAATTATTCCATTTTGTAGATAGAGTGGACTTTATTCAAATACCTTCTTCACAGGGACATTTGAATGTGACGAGTACACTTAAGGCTTATAACTTTTGAGGTTCTGCAAGGAAGGCGGGAGATCTCAAAAGGGCTGGCAGTGCCTTCCTAGGTTCCTGCCAGAGGCTTGGGTATTTTCACCAGCCTTCTCTGGCTGCCTCCTTTGGTTGCCAGACCTATCTAAGGAGCACTACCTCATTATATAAAGCAGCATGTTTTCTGGACATTCTTTTGTACATTGTAGATCAGGCTGGCCACTAACTCACAGAGATCTGCCTGCCCCTGCCCCATGGGTGTTAGGATTAAATGTTTTTGCCACCGGGCCTGGCTGCCTTTTTGGTATGTTTTTGAAATTCTAGTCTTGGCTGTCCTGGAGCTCCCTGAGTAGACCAGGCTGTAGTCTGCCTTTGAGCTCAGAGATCCTTCTGTCTCTCTCTCCCAAGTGCCGAAATTAAAGGTATGCAGCACCGTACCCTGCTTCTTTTGTAAAATAGCGCATTAAGTCCATTTGTGTTGTCCATATACTGTGTAGGGCCATCTTCTGGAGTGTAACTGGAGGGTACCTTCCCTCAGAAGCGATCACCTCTCAGTAACTCTTCAGCAGGAGTGGAGACTCATGAGCCACTTTCCCTCAGGCTGCAATGCTGACCAACTTGATTCTGTGAAGGCCTTATTCTGGCACCCACCACCGCTGAGCTCATGAGTACATTGACTCTGTCTTGTGGGGAAGACACTGGTCTTTAGACTTTTTTTAACCACAGAGATGGTTCTCCTGCTCTTGCCTTCCTGCCCCTGCTCTGTCCTCTCATCCCTTCCCCCCTCTCTCTCCACGTGCTCATGGTGGGCCTCTACTTCTCTCCTCCTCTTCTCTCCTCCTCCTCTTCCTTCTTCTTCACCCCCCTCCCCTAACTCCTCTCCTCATGCCCTGAATAAACTCTGTTCTATACCAGAGAGAGAGAGAGAGAGAGAGAGAGAGAGAGAGAGAGAGAATGAGAATGTTCCAGCATCTGATGGGTAGAAACTAGAGGTGGTAATCAATAACCTACAGTGCACAACTTTGCACCCCAGTACCTCCGTCAGGAAGAATTACCAGTCCATGTGGCAGCAGGACTGAGATGGAAGAATTAGGCTGTTCTGTTAAATAAATACTTTGCCTTGAGTCCAAGCTGGTCAAATTGCTAACCTGTCTTTTCTAAATATTTTCTGTGTCCTTATAACCTGAACTCAGAGTTCTTTGTCTACCTTGAGACATCTCATATGTTGGCACATGAGAGAATGTAGCTTTCCCCTAAATCTCTGGTTAATGATGGTTATTAAGGACTTGGAGCTGTTCCACAATGATAAAGTGCACATATGAGGCCCTGGGTTCAACTCCAGTACCAACAAATAACTAATTCCTTACATTATCTTTTGGTAGCTGGTATGTCACCCCTGGACCATCTTAGTATTTTCTGAAAGAAGGTTGACTCTCTGGTTATTTAAATGTGACACTAGAGATTTTTTTAAGGCAAGCAATACTTTATTCAGGTTTCCAAAGTTTTTATTTTTCAAGAATATGTGTGTGTGTGTGTGTGTGTGTGTGTGTGTGTACGTACTTGTGAGTGCAGGTGCCCATGGAGGCCACAAAGGTATTAGATCTCCTGGAGCTGGAGTTATAGGCAAATGTGAGCTACCTCACATGGGTATTGGGAACTGAACTCTTGACTTCTGGAAAAACAATACACAGCTGAACTATCTCTCCAGCCCTGTACTTGAAATTTTTGAGATAGGGTCTCATGCATCCTGGCTTTGAACTTAACTTGCTCAGTAGCTGAGGATGAGCTTGAACACTTGATCAGCCTGCCTCCATCTCCAAATGCCAGGATTGTAGGTGAATTGCCATGCCCAGCATGTTTGAAATCAGTGAATCAAGCATCAGTGTTATTAGGCAGATCACTGGAAAAGTAAATGAAGAAATAGGACTGTGCTTGTCACTCAAACATGGCTATTTGTAACAGCATTTGAGGTTAGATGGGGAGGGGCTGAAAATGGAGTAACAGTGTGAGTCCTATGTATTTAACCCATATGAGTATATAAAGTGCTGGCAAGAGACGACACACTGAAGGCCACATAGAAAGAAACAAAATTGTGTGTGCATGGGCAAACATAGAACACTTTTTTTTTTTCTTTCGAGACACAGGTCTTACTGTGTAGCCCAAGCTGGCTGTGAACTCACAATTCCACTTGCCTCTGACTCCTGGGATTAATGGTATCCACAACACAGCGAGCTGAGTTAATGTTTTTGTTTTGTTTTGTTTTGTTTCAAGACAGGGTTTCTCTGTGTAGCCCTGGCTGTCCTGGAACTCACTCTGTAGACCAGGCTGGCCTCGAACTCAGAAATCCACCTGCCTCTGACTCCCAAGTGCTGGGATTAAAGGCCTGCGCCACCACTGCCCGGCTGAATTAATGTTTTTAATAAACTGAAGAGTCCAGTGTGGCTTAGTTCATGCCAACCTACTGAAGTCATTCAATTCCTGGCATCTTGGGAATAGAACAGACTTGGGCTCCCAAGTTACAAGCCCAGCAAGCCCAGCCTGGGCTATATAGTGAAAACCTGTCTCTAAATAAATATATAAACAAGCAAGCACACTGCAAGATGCTGACTTAAAGTGAGCCCAACTAGTCGGGCCAGTGGTGGCGCACGCCTTTAATCCCAGCACTCGGGAGGCAGAGGCAGGTGGGTTACTGAGTTTGAGGCCAGTCTGGTCTACAGAGTGAGTTCCAGGATAGCCAGGGCTACACAGAGAAACCCTGTCTCGAAAAACCAAAAAAAAAAAGTGAGCCCAGCTAAGTTCTGTAGTGGAAAATCTGTCACTTGCTTTGTTTTTGTCATCTTAGCCAAAGCAACGTTCCAGACTCAAAGAGAACTTGTTTGTTTGTTTGCGTCTCAAGACACTTTCTCTATGTAGCCCTGGCTCTCCTGGAACTCACTGGGTAGACCAGGCTAGCTGGGAACTCACAGAAATCCTATCTGTCTGCCTCTGCCTCCCAAATGCTGGAGTTAAAGACAAAAGGAGAGTTTTAAGGACCAACGTTTAAAGAGCTGGCATGTATTAGACAAAACGGACCTGCAAGTCATCCTCTGTGTCCACGGGCATTCTGGCACATGCATACAAACAAATTAGTAAATATAGCTTGTAAAGAACAAACCTCCAGGAACTGCTTTTGGTGTCCACGTGGCTCTCATGTTTCTTGACCTGTCTGGCTTTTTCCTATCTTCGCTAACTGGTCTTTATAAGAATTTCAGGTATCAATTTCCTATAAGCCTTTCCTAATCCCTCATAAGAACAGAGCTTTGAAAGTGGGGTACATTAAAACGAGGAAATAAAGGCTTCCTTTATTTTAAAAGTATCTACTTCAAGAAACCTGTATCAGACTAGTCGTGGTGGCACATACCTCTGACCTCAACAATCAGCAGGCTGAAGAAGATGATCTTGAGTTTAAAGGCAGCCTGAGCTACACAGGAAGACCTCCTCTAAAAGAAAACAGGGAGGAGACAGGGAGGAGACAGGGAGGCAAACCTCCGTTCATGCTGAAGTCAACAGTACCTGCCTGCTGCTACTTTATATGCCTGACTTCAGAATGAGCTCTTCAAAACAGGCATTAACTCTCACTCGTGTGACTGGGGCTGGTGGCACATCTGGAAGGTAAACAAGAGGATCAGGAGCTCAAGGTCATCCTCAACTCTGATCACTTGAGACTTACTCTCCAAACAAAAATGAAACTCATTCCTTTTACCCTGCCAATCCTTGACTTAAAGACTCATGTTAGGTGTAGCTCACTGATAGGTCAGCATACATACTAAGGCCCTGGGCTACATTCTGGGCCTGCCTGCTATGCAGTATTGGTTTGTGAGGACATCCTTTGGCTGGACCCTTTATTGTTATATAAATAGGCAGCCCTGACTCTTTTCCTTTTTATTTACCTATTGCATAAAATACAGCATTGTTTGAGGTGGCTTATATCATTCCAGCTTTTCCCCTTCATGGTCTTTGTAGAATAAAGTACATATAGAAGCTACATAGCCTCTGATTTTAAGTCAGTGATTGGAATTCAGGAATAGTAGAGTGTGCCTATAATCCCAACACAGGGTAGAAGCTGAGGTCTGTGGGGAGAGGTTTCTCAAGATAGAGTCAGCCTGGATTGTAAGAGACCCTGTCTCAAAAATTAATATTGATGATAGGAGGTATTTGTTTATGCTTGGCCCAGGGAATGGCGCTATTAGGAGGTGTGGCCTTGTTGGAGTAGGTGTGTTGCTTTGAGCGTGGGCTTAAAACCCTCATCCTAGTTGCCTGGAAGTCAGTCTTCCACTAGCAGCCTTCAGGTGAAGATGTAGAACTCTCAGCTCCTCCTGCACCATGCCTGCCTGGATGCTGCCATGTTCCCACCTTGATAATGAACTGAACTCTGAATCTGTAAGCCAGCCCCAATTAAATGTTGTTTATTATAAGACTTGCCATGGTCATGGTGTCTGTTCACAGCAGAAAAACCCTAAGACAGGAGGTACGTGAAGGTGACAGGCCTCAAGCAAAGTCTCAGTTCTATCACATATGGGGTGACCCTGAAATGAACTACTGAGCATATCAGCAAAATAGAAGTTATAATATTAACTATCAATTAACTAACATCTAATAATCATACATCATATAGTCAGCCTTTTTGTTAAGCTGTGAGTACTATAGAGGTCCCATGAGTTTGATATTAGAGGTGAAAATTTCCTGCGGTCCAGTGAATACATGGTTGAAAAAAACTGCAGAAAAAGAACCTCTAAGACTCACAGTAAGTGACTGAAGATTCTATAGCTCTCAGCTTAAAAAGAGAAAATGAGCGTGCTGAGGAATTATAGTTCAATTGGTAGAATTCCTCACACGCACAAAACCCTGGGTTTAGTCCTTAGTACTGTGTACAACGGGCAACTGGTCACGGTGGGCACAGCTGTAACCCCAGCACTCAGAAGGTAGAGGCAAGATCAGAAAGAAGTTAGATATCATTACAAATTTTGTCTGGGAAAAACAAAAAAGCCAGTCTCAATAGCAAAAGACTTTAGTAGAGAAATGTTGATAGTGTATGACCTGCTTGCAAGCAAATCTGTGATATGGGGAAAAGAAGAGGGAAGGAACAAAGTCTGTTCATGGTGGCACGTACCTGCAGTTCCTGAAGCAGGAGATGGTGGAGGGAAGCACACCGTGCCTGCCACCATGGACAGACCCCTGGAGGGACTTCAGAAGAAACACTTGTATTCCACTCTTGTATCGTTTGTGTGATGCTCTCCATTATGCTTTAGAACTCATAGGACCTTCAAGCAGTAATCTAACTTTCCTGAATTCCATTATTTCACTTCTATTTTCTGTTTAAATGGGATTCTGATTTAAGCTTAACTTGATGAATGACTAAACGTGTCCCCAGCCAAGTTTAAGCTGTTTTGAACTATTCATTAATTCATGAAGAAAATTACCCTGCTTATATAAAAACTAGAAATCACCCAATTTAAACCTTTTTATAGGTAATTAGAAGATGACAGATTCTGGGGGTCGGTTGATAGAAAAAGTCCAAAGAGCCAGGCCTGTAACGCAGGCCTGTGATACTATCATTCAGGAGGCTGAGGCAAGAGGGCCCTGAGTTTAAAGCTAACCAGGACTACATAGGCTCTGTCTCAACATAAATCAAATAAATATTCAAGAAGTCATTAGGAGGGGCTGGAGGGATGGCATAGCTGTTAAGAGCACTCGTCGCTCTTGTAAAGGACCTGGGTTCGGTTCCCATCTCTACATAGTGGCTCACAACCATCCATAACCCAGTTCCAGGGGATTTTCTGACTAAGTGGGCACCAGGCATACATGATGCACACACACATACAAGACATTCAATTACAAAAATAGTAAATTTAAATATTAAAAAATACATGATGAGATTCTGGTATACCCCACACTCTGAATTATTTTTTGATATTTATTTTTATTTTAAATGTACATTTTCCCATGGAGGTGCCTGTGGAGACCAGAACAATCTTCTGGAACTGGAGTCGCGGGTGATTGTGAGCTGCTGTGTGGGTGCTAAGAATGAAACTTGGATCTTCTGCAAGAGTATCAAGTGTTCTTAACTGCCGAGCCGCCTCTCAGCCCGCTGATCTGAACTCTGCAAATGAGGAGTAGCAAAAAACAAAACAAAGCAAAACATTTTGTTTGTTTGTGTCCCTAGCATACAGACTCCAGCTGCGTGCTAGTCCCGGTACCCAAAATCAGCACTCCAGCTCTCAGCAGGCAGGAATCTGAGGGTGCACACTCCTGTTACAGGTTACTCTGAAAGTTGGACTCCGTTGGAAATTGAGCTAGACACTAAGCTATTCTAATCCAAAAGAATAAGTAAATAAAAACAAAAGGATTTATACAAATGCTAATTTCTACTATTAACAACTGGCAAGTTAAGTGGATTTCTGAGCTCACCTTTTTAGGCAGATTCTGTTTCTGCAAATGACTTTTTAAAGAGCTAGACACATACGCAGGCAAAAATACACACATATATTTTTAGTTAAAGACAAAGGTGCTGCAGAGACAGCTCTGTGGTTCTTGCTGAAGACCTGATTTTGGTTCCTAGCACCCAGGTTGGGTAGCTGGCTTACAACTGTTTGTAACTCCATCTCCAGACTATCTTACACCCTGTTCTGGGCTCAGAGCCTACATGCCATGTGCACATGCTTACAGACCCACATATAGAAGCATAATTTAAAATAAAATACATACTTTTGTAGCCCCCACACCTTGACTCAGCAAGTCCTCCTCCCTTAGCGCCCATGCTAGAATCACAGGGGTGTGTGTGTGCCTCTGTAGCAAGCTTCCAGCTTCAAGATCATTCTTGTCATGCTGCTTGTATCTGAGCTGTTCTAATACCACAGAATTAATGGTCAACTTTTTTCTTTTCACATTTAATACTTAGGTAACACTTGTCTCTGCTGCTCCTGAAAAACTAATCTGTGAAATGAAGGTGGAAGAGCAGCATACTAATAAGCTTGGTACTCTGCACGGAGGCTTGACAGCAACCCTAGTGGACAGCATATCCACCTTGGCTCTAATGTGCACAGAAAGAGGGGCACCTGGAGTCAGTGTTGACATGAACATAACGTACGTATCCAGATGCCATCCAGGTGATTTCTATAAATAAATAAATAAATAGCTGATACTCATTTCAAGTAAGTATTGTTTAGGCGAGAATGACAAAAATCTGTACATTTTGGGGAGAGGTATCCCTTTGTGTCAACTGTCTTCAATCCACAGTTGTTTAAACTCACGATTTGTAACTTTGCTATAGTCCTTAAAAGTATCACTTATAAGCAAGCACATTCCTTTGACCCCAGCAGAAACAGGCATATCTCTGGGTTCAAGGACAGCCTTGTCTACAAAGTGAGTTCCAGGATAGCCAAAGCTATCCAGAGAAATCCTGTCTCCAGAAACAAAACAAAAAGATATCATTTGAGCCGGGGGTGGTCGGACAGACCTTTAGTCCCAGCACTTGGGAGACAGAGGCAGGTGGACCTCTGTGAGTTCCATCCAGGCCGATTGGTTTCAACACAAAACAACAATACAACACTGAAAACAAAAGTATCACTAATTAGCAAGATGTGGTGCTATAATCCAACAGCTGGTAGAGACGGGAGGGTCAGAGGAGTTCAAATCCAGCCTCCGCTATAGGAAACCCCATGTTCCCCACTCCTATGCACCCCATCCCCCAAGAAAAGTGGGAATGACATTTGGAGGAAAGTTGTTGGCCATTTTCCGTATATCACCAAAATCTTGCAACAGGGTGAGCACAGGTGCCGAGAAGGGGTCCTGAATCTCTCCCATGACTACTGTTTAAATGACAGTAGTGTGTGCTCTAGACCTCAGCCTGTCACTATTGGAAAATGTCTGTAGAAGCCACTTTTCCAAGATGGAAAATTTTAGTTCTAAAATTAGGCATGGCGGTTCATGTCTGTAATCCCAGCACTTGGGAGGTTGAAGTAAGAGAATCTTCGGTTCAAGATTAGCCTAGGCTACAAAGCAAGAACCAGTTTCAAAAAACATAAATAAAAAAAATCCCTAGAACCTTGTCAGTTTCTCTTAAGCCTGGAATAAACTGAGAGTTCAGTAAGCAAATCACAGGACCAAATTTCGAAGACAAGATGGACAGAAAAGAGACTTCGCTGAGCCATATTCAGTGGCCCTTATTTTACCTTGTGTGGTGAACAAGCCCAATTGATATTTTTACATGAGGACTTTTTTAACTGGGCAGAATCGGTGGAGAGATAGCTCAGTGGTTAAGAGCTTAACGGTTCTTGTAGAAGGCCTGAATTTAGTTCCCAGTACCCACATTAAGCAGACTGCCGGTAACTCCAGTCCAGAGAGACCCGACACCTCTGGCCTCCTTGGACACTCATAAGAGACCTGAGCATTTAAGGGTTTGTTGTAGACAGGTGTATCTACACCATCCTCATGAATACAGGACAGCTGTATATGCTTTTTTTCTTTTTTTCAGCAAGTGTACGCTCGCTTTCGCTTGCTTGCTCTCTCTCTCTCTCTCTCTCTCTCTCTCTCTCTTTCTCTTTCTTTCTTTCTTTCTTTCGTTTTCCTTCTCACTCCGGCCTGGCTCACTCTGGTCTTGCACTCTCCATTCCCTCTAGATCTGGCCCAAAGATTTATTTATTTTTTATGTAAGTACTCTGTAGTTGTCTTCAGACACACCAGAAGAGGGCATCAGATCTCATTACAGAAGGTTATGAGCCACCATGTGGTTGCTGGGATTTGAACTCAGGATCTCTGGAAGAGCAGTGCTCTTAACCACTGAGCCATCTCTCCAGCCCTATACCATTTATTTCTAATGGCTAAAAACTTCATATTCACTTCTTGTAGTTTCTTTTATGTGTATGTATCAGAGTACATGTGTGTATATCACATATATACAGGAACCAGAGGCTGGAAGAATCAGATCCCCTGGAATTGGAGTTACCAAGGGTTGTGGGCTAATATTGTGGGCTGCTGGGAATTGAATGAACATGGGTCTTCTAGAGTGACCAGTCCTCTTAACTGCTGGGCCATCTTTCCAATCCACTCCTTGTAGTTCTTCTACTGTCATTTTGGAGTTGAATAAAGTATGCTGATGAGCTGTAGACACTCAGATACTTCAATTAGGAAGCTAAGCAGATTAAATTAAAGCTAAAAGTGTTCAGTGCTTTCAAATAAATATGAAATAGAAAACTTATTTTTAAAAGGCATGGAAACCCCATTTTGTTTTTGTTTTTGTTTTTGTTTTTGTTTTTCGAGACAAGGTTTCTCTGTGTAGCCCTGGCTGTCCTGGAACTCACTCTGTAGGCCAGGCTGGTCTCAAACTCAGAAATCTGCCTGTCTCTGCCTCCCGAGTGCTGGGATTAAAGGAGTGCACCACCACTGCCCGGCTGGAAACCCCATTTTTATGTGAAAAGAAACACATGGATAAATGATGGATCATGCAGAGCCTCATGCAGCCCAGCCATTTGAATTTGGTACCGAAATTATTCATAGGTTGTTACACAGGAAAGCTGGTGGGAGTTCGTCACAGTCTTTCAACAGTTTCTTACCACTAACTAAACCTGTTTTCTTTCAAGGTACATGTCACCTGCTAAGCTAGGAGAAGAAATAGTGATTACAGCACATGTTCTGAAGCAAGGAAAAACGCTTGCATTTGCCTCGGTGGATCTGACCAACAAGACCACGGGAAAATTAATAGCACAAGGTAGACACACAAAACACCTGGGAAACTGAAAACAGCAGATGACCCAGAGCCCAGCAATGCTGAGTATCGTTTGTGAACAACTTTCTGAAATAAACGATCAAACCCAGAAGTAGCTAAGGAAATATTTTCTTTGGGGGTCGGGGGGACCCTATGAAATTTGGGAAGGGGGTTTTATTTCTTCTGAAACAGGGTCTTCAGCTGGCCTGGAATTATGTAGACCAGGCTGGCCCTGGAACTCAGAGATCTGCCCTCCTCTGACTCTTAAGTGCTGGGACTAAAGGCATGCACCACAACACCTAGGTGGGTGCATCTTTTTCTTTTGAAGCATCATGTTTAGGTGAGGTGCATGATGATTGAAGTTCTTGGCTCCAGGTTTTGGGTTTTGGTGTTTTGAGTCTGGCTGTGTAACACCAGGATGGCCTTGAGCTCAGTTTTCTGCCTCAGCCTCTTGAGTGCTGAGATTATATAGATGGATATCACCTTTGTGCCTGGCTAGTTTCTTTTGGGTTCAGTAGGTTTTTGGGTTTTGGGGTTTTTTTTGTTTGTTTTTAACTTCTTTTCAAGTTCCACATCATGCACCCCAGTCTTGCTCATCTCCCCATCCCCTCCTCACCCTTACAGTCTCCCACCCAAAATAAAACACGCATATACACAGACCAACAAAGCATAGGAAACATCTCGTGGAAGCGGTATGTCACAGTGTGTCCCACAATGCATTCCATTGTCCACACATAACTTGCAAATGGTCATTGCAATGAGTGGTCTGGTTTGAGATCTCTGGCTTCTGTGACATCATCAATATTAGATCTTCATTAGGGCTCCTCCCAGTTATCCTGTTGTTGCCGTGTCATGGAGATCCTGCAGCTTTGGATTAATAAAACTGGCCCTTTCAGACCTCCCCACCATTCAAAGATGATATAGATTTTGGGGTGGGTCAATTCAGAGTCCTGGATCTGGGCCTAGGTGGTAGCTGAGCTGGTCAGCGCTCCCTTACCCGCTAGGCCACCCAATGGCGCCATCTACAGGACGCAGGGTCAGCTCTCCTGCTCTCACGCAATCAGGGCCTACTCACTTCACCCATGCCTCCAGAACCAGCTCCACTGTGCTGCCCAGCCAAGAGGTGGAGGCCACTAGCCCAAATGCTGCAGCCTGTGAGGGGCTGGGCCAGCGCTATGGCTCTCACACCCTCGAGGCTGGCCCACCTGAGCTTTTGTCACCAGGACCAGCTCCATTATGTTGCCCACGTGCGGTGCAGGGCCTGCTCTCCCAGTGCTACAGCCAGTGATGGGGCAGGGCTAGGTCTCCTGCTCTCATGACCTCAGGGCCACTCACTACAGATGAGTGGTGGGGGCCGGCTCTCCTGTGCTCTCCCCGTTAGGGGCAGCTTACCCCTCTCCACCCCACCCCTGGGCCAGCTCACCCACTCTCACGAGTCCAGGACCAGTCCTCTGGATTGCTACAGGTGGCGAGGGGCAAGGGGGAGGGCATCAACCCTGCACCTGTCCCATCACGGCAGATGAGTGGCTGGACCAGCTCTCCCTCTCTTGCCCTCAGAGGTGGCTCCCCTGTCCTCCACTTCTGCCCACCCCACCCCCATCAGTGTCAGGTCTGCTTTACTGTCCAGGCAAAGTGCAGAGTCCACTCTCCAGGTCTGCAGCTGGTGAGAGGCAGAGATAGTTCTGCGGAGCTCACGACCCTGTGGGAGCTTTCCCAACTGTCTGAGGTGGTGAGGGGTTAGGGAGCTCAGTGTTCTTATAACAGGTGAAGCAAAGAAGCTAGAACCAAAGTCTGGTATTCAAGGAGAAAGACTGCTAGATGTCAGTCAACACTATATGCTGGCTAGCATATAAACTTCAGAAATGCCTTGCAGACAAGCTAAGGTTAGTTTCCAGCATACTTTTTTGGAGGGGCCACTTTCTAGTTCAGATGGCAGCCTTTTTCACATGGCAAAGAAGGAAAGGAGAGGGCCTCCCAAAGACTCCACTTCCAAAAACCATTACCTAGGGACCCAAGAGTTTAGGAGACACAGGCATTTCAACATAGTAATAATCCTTAATTAAATTTTAGGTCTTTCTCAGCTCTAAAATACTGAGCCATATTTCTCACTTCTTTTATGAGACAAGATTATCAAACTTCCAAATGGATAGACCACAGTCATACTAGGAAATTAAAAAGCCTAGGACAGATGGTGCGAATTTTTGAAGCAAAGCCCCTGACCCTAGAAATACCATTCTCTGCTGATTTAGTATGTCTGGACCTGACATCTTTTGTATAGAAGGGATGTATCATAAGCCCCTTTGAAGCTCACAGCCTACTATATTGAAAAGTTAGCATATTAGTGCATTTCTCAAGGATCTCAAAAATTAGGACTCTTGCTTTTTCAGTAGATTGAAACATGCCAAGTTGTCTATCTTAGATAGCAGATCTATAGACTCCTCAGTTGTAGACTAACAGGAAACCTAGATCTTGATTTCTATTCCTTCCAACAAAAGGACCTGTATACTTGTAGAAGCAGGCTCACCACTGGAGGACAGAGTTGCTCTGATTTATCTGTGACTGTGGTTCCGAAAGTCTTGCATATCAAGGATGGTGGGGAGGGCTCAAAACCATGTTGAAAGCCACATCATATGACATGGCTTACCGAATGCTGAGAAACATTTGAGGGGTAATCTGGAAAGTCTGCTTTGCAACTGAGATTGGCTGGGACTAGAGACAATGCAACAAGAGCACCAGCTGCTCTCCCAGCACTCACTCACCCACAGCTCAACAGGTAGCCAGGCCCAGGACCACCTCTTCTGACCTCCACAGGCACCGTATGCATGTGGTACAGATGCGCATGGGGGTAGACAGCTATACACACAAAGGCTCAACATTTTTCCAAAAGGTTGCCTTGGCTTGGCACTAAGATTCATTCTATCTCAAGGGGGAAAGAGAAGGGGGCATTTTCATACTGTTTGCCATCAGTCACTAAAAGTAAGTTGATAGTGCAGAAAACAAAGTTAGTTTTAAGGAGATGACATGTGCTTCTGGTTAGAAACCTGAAGTGTACAAGGTCAATCTAACTACAGACAAACTCCAAAATTTTTGAGATAGTTAGCAGAACTAGACTATGGATGGTATATTGTTACATCCTACACTGTTCTTGACAATGATCCTACATTATTGAGATAAAATGGGTGCTGAATTGCCTAATATGTTGAACACATAAGAGTAAAATGGTCTCGAAAAAGCCACTGGCCTCTAGATCCAGACTGACGACTTAAATCCTCTATACCAACTTGGGGAAATGTCTCAAACTGTGTATCTACTCCCACTCCAAGCTTTTACAGACAGCTGCAAGACAGTGCCTGGCGTTAAGGAACCTTCAAAATGTTCTACCAAATTCTTCTGATAAAATCACCTTCTGAAGTGACCAGGGACACGGGATAAAAAAGACTTACCACTACAGTATTTGTATATTCATCTGGATAGCCAGGAAGCTTTCACCTACTTTATTTAGGTTTCTTTCTTTTTTCAAATTCCAACCAGAAGCTAAATACAAATGGAAACCAGTAAGCACTAGTTTTACTCCAAGAGTAGGATCATTCCGATTTACTCCAATAAAAGTATGCAACCCTTAAGCAAAGCTTTTCTTCATTTAAAAGAAAAAAACAAACAAAACGAAACAAAAGTAAAAGCTATACAGTAGTCTTTCCTTATGTTCATTGCACAAACGAGTTCTGCCGCCAGAACCCTGCACTCTGTCGTTACTTTTACAATGGAAGATCCCCACGTTTAATTGTTTTCTATCCCAAACACTCAACTTCTTTAGGATGGTGTAGAAACCAGTATTTCTGCAAAATTCACTGGATTTTTTATTTGTAATTAAAATTTCTAACACCAAAAAACAAAACAAAAACCAAAAAGTCCTCTACTTATGATGGTTTTTGCAGCTATGAATGTTCCTCGGTCTGGTAGCTGCTTTCGCCACACCAGCCTCCAGATCTGCTTTAATGTGTATAAATGCACCTGCTCACAGCAGAGTACTCTATAACAGCAACTCGGGGAAAGAGATCTGGGAAAAAATACATGTACTAATGAGTACCAAGAAAACAAACATGGCCTAGTGCACATGAGGCAGAATACCTCAATGAGATGCTTTTTTAAGGATTTCTTTCCCATGGTTGTAATTTCTTTTTGTAGCAACCATCTGGTCATTAGAATGAATCTGACAGTGCTCTGGAAACGGTGATTATAGCAAAGCTATTAAGTTTTTAAGTGTTATTTATACCTGTTACATTCACTCTCACCCTCAATACTGATGACAGATGTCAGAGGCAAAAACCAGCACAAACATGAAGACCACAACACTGAGCATCACCTGTGCTTTCAGATACAGTAAGCATTTCAGTGTACAATAGTCCTTCCTTCACATTTTAGTAAGATGCTGATGCAGTGCAGCAATCTGCAAAGCACCTTCTTTCACACAGTCTGTGCAGAAGACATCTAATTTTTTTTTTAAAGTTCTGTGATACAAATGATTAAAATAAATCCAGGATGAACAAGTTTCAAAATGCATAGTGTTCTGTGCATGAGTCCATTTTCTTTAAACTCTGAAAGAAAAGTGATAAGAAAACAAGAAAAGAAAATAGCTGCTGCATTCTCTGGTCTTCTCCATTTTGCTGGTCAATGCTCTTATTTACTCTGGCATATAAGGACGGAGGTGATCCTCTATGGTGCCAACTGTCCAGTGGGTGAGCTGTTCCTGTGGCAGGTAGAGGCAGATGCTGCATAACTTGAAGATGGTGGCTTTGTTTTTTGGAGTCTAGAAAAGAAACACATTTTTAATAATTTTAATAGTTTTAAGCTGTCAACAATTTAAGGTTTATGGCACTGTAATAACAAGGCAAGAAGAGATATGAAGTTCAGAAGAATCTGTGCACATTTAAGATTAAAACGCAACACCTGGGAAATCAGCAGAACTGTCCTGTGCCCCAACCTCCAGCCCAGAAACTAGCTCTTCCAATCAAGAGGACACAGTAGGTCCCCTCTCGTGGGAAATGAAGATCTGGGCTTCCTGTCTGCTCCTAGACAGGAGCATAGAGATATAGTTCCTAACATAGACAAACAACCATCTTTTTTTTTTCCCTCAGTTTTTTGAGGCAGGGTTTTCTGTATGGCCCTGGCCACCCTGGAACTCACTCTGTATACTAGTCTGGCCTTAAACTCACAGAGATCTGCCTGCTGGGAATAAGGGCATGCACCATCAGTGCCTGACTTCAACCAACCAACTTTTCACACTTGATTTCCACGTTTACTTAAAGCTGTTGTCATTCCACTATTCTTGATGGTCACTGAAACCCAGATGCAGTAATCAGAGTCCTAAACCTTTTAAGTAGGCTTTGAGAAATGCATTAACTTGTTAATTTATTCTTTTCTAGACTATTATAGAGTCTGAGAGATTGAAAGGGGCTCACAATATGCTTTTAGCATTATTGACTAAATCTTAAACATGCTAGACCAAGTTTCAATTAAAATGTCACAAAAACATCAGGAAGGAAGCTGGTGTGGTGGGCCACAACACTCAGGAGGGAGAGGCAGGCAGATCTGAGTTATTTAAAGGACAGCCTAGTCTACAGAAGAAAGACACTGTGTCAAAAACAGAAAAAGATTTAAAATGTCACAAAACCAAATCACAGTAACTGTATATGATTTGTGCAATTCACACCAAGCAGAAACACATTCTCTGGAGCCAAGATCTATTCAGTATATCTACCCATACTAGTGAGACCTGTACGATAGCTCTGGAGCACATATCTACACTGAATGGCATTCAGTCTCTTCAGATGTCTGAGTTCCTTACCTTGGTATGTCTTACTATGGATAAAGTAACAACCCTAGACAATTCTCTCACTTCTCAGCCTGAAATTTTACTGCAGAATGTCTGTTGAAACTGTTTTGATGAAAAACTAGATTGCTGTTTAAGTAAGAAAGTCGGATATCTTTAAAAAAAAAAAAAAAAAAAAAATTCTCATTTAAAACGTCTATGCCAGGGCTAGGAGGGTTTAATCAGTAAAGTGTTTGCTAGAGAAAGCATAAGGCTGAGTGGCATTGGTAATTCCGGATTCCCTAGGGCTTGGCCATTGCCTGAGGAAGCACACCCAGGTGAAGGCGTACATACACACCTGCATACTTGCACCCCTCTCCTCACACACACAAACCATTTATGTAAAACACACACTCTGACCAACTGAAAGTAGAGCAGAAATTGAGGGTCTATTTTTAATTAACTCCCAGGCCACTGATTAGGAACTTAGAAACATCCGGGAACTTCTCTGGAGGAGCCTAAGACAGGTATCTTAACTTCAAAAGAGCCCCAAATTAGTCCTCAAAAATTTCTTACCTGCAAATGCTGTCTGTCAATGAAGAGAAACACTGACTGGTTAGGATTGTTGACAACAATTCCTGTCTTGTCCTTGCGGCTCAGTACATGCAGAAACTGTTTCTCATAGTCACCGTGATGAAATTCAAATTTGGCCTAATTGCAAAATACAAACATTTTATATAGCTACAATTACATCGCACTGCCCAACCGCCATCTACTGCTTCCACATGCACATTTGTGCTGATCAATATGGAGCCAAGAGACAAACAGGTAATTAGATTTAATTATGTACAGTGTAAAACTCATTCATTTAAAAAAGAATCAAACAAAAATAAATTCAGTTCTTGCCAGGCATAGTAGCACATGGCTATTATTCCAGTAATCAGAGGAGAATGAGGCAGGAGAACAGGACAGACACCTTGTCTCAAAACAAAAACAAATTTAAAAAAAGGAAAACACACACACACACACACACACACACACACAAATCTCCAGTTAACACTAGTGACATTTCACATCCAGCTTGGTTTCTTGAAACACAGGACATTTTCTTCATACAGAAAATTCTACTAACAGTACTCCACCATACAATTAAACAGGAAATGAAAACCTGACAAACCCAGTGAAATGCAGTCCCAATGTACAAGGTAGTCCCACCTGTACAAATGGGCTTCTGAAAACATAAACCTTTGGGAACTGTTATGGAAGGCAAAACTCATCTATTAAGCAAATCAACTTTGTTTTCCCACACATCTAAGGGCAGTAGAAGGGAGCAAATGCTGGGCAAAAAGACCAAGCTTGGGGCTGGAGAGATGGCTAAGCAGTTAAGAGCACTGGTTGGCTGCTCTTCCAGAGGTCCTGAGTTCAATTCTCAACAACCAGATGATGGCTCACAACCATCTATAATTGGATCTGATGCCCTTTTCTGGTACACTGGTGTATGTGCAGATAGAGCACTCATATAAAAAATAAATAAATCTTGAAAAAAAAAAAAGACAAAGTTTAATAATAGATAATTCCCAAGAAACCTTTAACATATTTTCAGATAATTCAGAAGTGTAAATTCTGAATTCCATTTGCTTTGAACAATTTCTACTACCAACAGCAGGCAATATTAAGCTCTAAAATCCTGAGTGTCTGCTATTTATTATTTACTAGTGCCTTGTAAACCTTGGGTTCTTGAACTGTACTACCCATCTCTCCCTTACTCTCCAGTGGCACTAGGGATGAATTCAGGCTGCACACATGCCGAGTGCTCCACTAAGCCATGCCCCTAGCTCTCAATAGCTTTAATAAAAACCTAACTTTCAGGGCTAGAATCTGGTGTAGCATACACCTTTAATCCCATCGCTTCAGGAGGCAGAAGCAGGTAGATCTCTGAGAGTTCCAAGTGAGACAACGCTACCTAAGACCCTGTCTCAAACAAATCAAAAAATTCACCAGAAAAAAATGCAATAAAAACCCCAAACCCCCAAAACCTAAACCCCATACACATTTCTATTACAAACAGCAAGTAATCACATTGAAAGGTAGTCTGAGATTCACCATATAGTTCTAGAGCATTTTAATTATAGCCTACTAAATTTCTTCTTGGGGAAGAAATGTTCTACACCAACACATTGGCATAGGAAGATATAAAGGAATTCTCTGAAGTTACAAAATAGTCCAATAGGGCAGTTAACATGAATGATAAAAAGGAAAAGAGCAAACCTGTTTCCTAGTACCTCCCTGGACAAGTATTCACACAGTCATTACTCCCTACTAAATATCACTATAGATGTACTCACATTTAGAAGTTTCAAATTTTGGGTTTTTAAAAATAGTCCAAGTTGTCCAAGGGCAGTGGTGGCACATGCCTTTAATCCCAGCACTCGGGAGGCAGAGGCAGGAGGATTTCTGAGTTCGAGGCCAGCCTGGTCTACAGAGTGAGTTCCAGGACAGCCAGGGCTACATAGAGAAACCCTGACTCGGAAAAACAAACAAACAAACAATAGTCCAAGTTAAAAAGTATCTTTCCTTTTTACATTTACCTTTATATTTAAGTTCTCTCAATTTCTACTTTTTTTTTGGTGGTGGTGGTGGTGGAAGGTTCAAATAGGGTTTCTCTATGTAGCCCTAACTATCCAGGAACTCACTTTGTAAACCAGGCTGTCCTTGAACTCAGAGATCCTCCTGCCTCTGCCTCCCAAGTGCTGGGATTAAAGGTATGTGCCACCATACAGGTCTCAGTTCTTACTATTTTTAAAAATGGGAGATGCAGTTAGTTTACTAAGAGAGTATTTGCAAGGAAAGAGTGGCCAGGTCATTGTGAAGGTCAGCAGTTTCACAGCATCATTAGAATAGGGTGGACTGACTACGTCTCTTCAACATCCCAGACTGAAAGCGTGTGAGAAAAATAAAACCGTATCGGCACTAAACAAATATGGACTCACCTCTCATATCATTTCCAAAATAGTGCAGCGTGTAACACTATTAAACTTGGCTGTTGAACTTTCACTGCTTTTATAAGCAATCTAGAGATTATCCATCGTATGCAGAAGTTTATATGCAAATACGATGTTGTTTTACACAAACTGAGCATATGCAGAGGTTTTGGAGCCAATCCCCGTAAGATATGTAACATAGGAATGCCTGTTTTAAATTACTATAGAATGAAATTAGTGCCACATTACTAGCTTATTTACTGTAGGTGAGCTATAAAATTAGCACATTACATGTAGATTACAATCAATCCAGAAGGCTTTATAATTCAAGGAACTTTCTGTAGTCTCAAGAGTAATCGTTTATCTTCCTTACCTTTCCTTCCATTACATTACTGTTTTGTGAATATGGCTCTTTTGCCTGCATGCATGTGTCCATGTACTATGTGTATGTCTGGTGTCCTCGGAGGCCAGAAAATGTCATTGGATTTCCCGGAACTGAACTGAAGGGTTAGAGGGTGGTGAGCCATCATGTGCATGCTAGAAATTAAATCCAGTCCAATGGAAGAGCAGTCAGTTCTGAGCCAGCTCTCTAGGCCTTGCTTTTAAAGAAGGGTTTATTTTAGCTTGCAGTTTGTCTCGATTCCTCTTAACTGAATGACTCTAGGCCCACTATTCCTCTCTTTTTTAACTGCTGTATTTCTTCTTCTGCGGGAGGTTCACACACCTACTTATCACTGGTATTTAGGTTAAATGTATATATAAAATATTTAGGAGAAAGATTAATACAATAGTTTTTACTAACCTTTACACGTGATTTCAACAAAAAGTAGCACTTGAGAAAAGACTATTCTAACTATTTCAAATAACACCCCAGAGGAAGAGATAGATTATACATTTAAAAATAAACTGGGCATGGCGGCATACACCTTTACTCCCACAGCCATATCTCTGAGTTCCAAGCCAACCTGGCATACATAAGGAGTTCAGACCAGCCAGTGCTACATAAAAACAAGTAAAATTCAAACATATATTTTTCCCCCAATGGACAACTGAAAACGAGCATCTGTAATGTACACAGCGAGCAGTCTAGAACTAAGGTATAACCTGTGCCTTCAGAACTCCCATTCTCATTCCTTTACATTGAGCTTATACATTCTATTCTATAGCACAGTGCTTCCCAGCCTTGCTAATGCTGTGACCCTTTAATACAGTTTCTCATGCTGTGGTGACCCAACTATAATTTCCTTGCTATTTATTTTACTACTGTTATGAATCATATCTGATATGCAATGCTTTTTTTGTTGTTGTTGTTTTTGGTTTTTTGAGACAGGGTTTCTCTGTGTAGCCCTGGCTGTCCTGGAACTCACTCTGTAGACCAGGCTGGCCTCGAACTTAGAAATCCGCCTGCCTCTGCCTCCCAAGCGCTGGGATTAAAGGTGTGCGCCACCACTGCCTGGCTTGATGTGCAATTCTTGAGAGTCACAACCCACAGGTTGAGAACCACTGCTCTAGTACATCTGTGCTGTTAAATATTAGCTACTGGAAAAAAGAGGAATTTTGCCAATATTTAATCGATGGATTTCCTTTTCTTTTTTTTGTTGAGAACTTCTCTCATGTCCATCTAGTTTTAACAGTTTTATTACCATGGAGCAGGAGATACATAACCAACTTAATGGCCTATATTATACACAAAATCAACAGAAAGATGAAATCCTAATAACAGGCAAGAAAATTTCTGAACAATTTTCATATTCCTAACAATAAGCTATTCAACATTTAGTTCCACATATTTAATTAAAACAGGCTCAAATACACCGTTCTTGTTCTTTTTCATTCTTTTTGGTTGTGAGCCTAGCCTATCGTTTTTCTAAACTTTTTTTTTTTAAGATTTATTTTTTTATGTATGAGTACACTGTAGCTGTCTTCAGACACACCAGAAGAGGGCATCAGATCCCACTACAGATGGCTGTGAGACACTGCGGAATTGAACTCAGGACCTCTGGAAGGTCAATCAGTGCTCTAAACCACCGAGCCATCTCTTCAGCCTTATTTTTCTAGTTCTAAAATCTGAGTATTCATTTTTATTATTATTCATGAGTAATCTGAGTAGTATTGTAGAAAACTATGGATACAGTCAGCAAAGAGGACTAGAGTTGGAGCTCTGTGCCTGAGTGATTGCCTCTGTCTGATACATGAGGCCTGGGTTCCATGTTCAGCTAAAACTGGCATGGAGCCAGGATGATCAGGAGGTTCAACGTCATCCTGGGTACATAGGCAATTCTAGGTCAGTACAGGCAACAGGAGACTTTGTCAAGAGAAAAAAGTCTAAAAGATTTTAGTAAAGTTCATTCAAAACCAAAGGGGAGTCTATGATTCTAATGTTTTCTTCTAATATAGTTTAAAAGTCAGGAAAGAGCTATGAAGTTAACTATTAGAAGCATATTCCCAAAGTTTCCAATTTAAACCCAATTATAGGCACTGTCACCAAAGCGCTCACTACTTTATTTAGAACAAAATACCTGAACAGGCCTAAAAGGTTCATCAGATTCCTTCCACCTAGAAAACAGGAGACAAACAATTTTCTCAATATCATTCCGAGGCCAAAGAATGAAATCCATCTCCTGAGTACAGCCAATTACATCCTAGAAAATAACAAAGTTTTTTTTAAAAAAAAGTTGTAAAGCAAAATGGTAACAAAAGGTACAAATATAGGGTTTAACTACAGAGTCACCGCACCAGTGCCAAAGGTAACAATTTCTCACTTCGTACCTTCCGGGGTAATAGACTGCATACAATCTACTTCCGGCTCTAGTATTACCTTTTACACTGTAGAATCCAGTCATTTAGCCAGTGTTTCTCACACAGAAAAGACCTAACTTCCTCAGTGTGTGACTAAACTCTAGCTAGGGAGCTAACATTATTTATCAGTGCTTATGCCTTTATTTTCCATTTTTCAAAACCAAATGTAATTTAGCAAAAATGTCTCCAAAGTTCTACAAACCACACTTATTACACAGAATAGTTTGATATGTTTAGCTACTTTTCTCCACTCTTGCTCCAAACATCATAAGCCATATATCTGTTCCCTAAGGTCACTGCACTTCTTCCAGACTAGGATAGTTACCTCCAGGTTTCCTCTGCTTTAACTAATTTTGGATTCTGCACCAAATTAACTTCAATAGAATGCAGTTTTGAAGGCTAGCAGTAATATATTTTCTTTAGTAGATTTTTTTATTATAAGGGGGCAGGATATTCTCCCCTCAAAGAGAAACCAGTCATAATAATCACATATATCATTATCCTTCCATCTAAGTCAAGTGACCAATGCTTTCATTTGAAATCAATCTTTTTTAAAAAGCACTTGAAGGTATTTGAAAACTGTTTTTTTATAACATTTAAGTACCTAACAGGAATGGTGGATGCTTCTACATACTTTACCCATGTCTTTGGTCTTGAGGCAAAAAACATTACAATCAGAGGCCTCTAAGCCTAACATGGCTAACTACTATTTCAGGGAAAAACCAGAACGTACCCTTCTCATAGACTGGTACCGAGGGGCATGGAGCTGTACCACATCCTTCTGCAGAAGCTCTATAGAACTCTCCAAGGAGTAGCTGGAGTCTCGCACACCTTTCAGAATATTTTCTTCATAATTATTTGTCATGACTGGTATAACTTCAGACACTTCAAAAAGTGCTGACTTTTTCTTCTAAAAGGAAAAATTCAATGATGCACTGTTGATATAATTTGATTTAACTTGTTCTACAGGCAACAAAGATCTCACAAGTTTAAAACACGCGAATACCCAAATTAACAGCTTTATTCCTGAAATGGAGTCAAGTTCAATGATATTCAATATTTCTGCATATTATCTGACTATAATTACCAATGTTTAGTAAAAGGTAAAAAACAAATCTTGTTTCCAAATTATTTAAGATTAAGTGCTCATTACCAATCTAACTCTATACCACAAAGCATATGTGATTAACAATATATAATGGATCTTATGGCAAATATCTATCTAGTCTCACCACTTAAGAAATTGGATTCAGAGAACCTACATTGCAAATACCTTCAGCTAATCGATATCATCAATTTCACCATCATGTTAAAAAACAAACACACAAATGAAACAAAAATGTGAAAATAACATCTTCAAAACACTCCAATATAAAACCTACCCTGGAACCACTTTGCAATGCTCTAACAGGAGGTTCTTAAGCCTCGGGCAATAAGCGCGGAGCTTCCACAAAGTACTACACAGATCTCACACTAAGTCTGCATTTCTGACTAGAAAGTGCAAAAGTCAAAGGTGCACTTCCTTTATTCATAACCCAATCTTATGTCAAACAGCCCCGTCCATCTTGAATTGCAAACGAATACTTTCATTGAATTCTCTTTGCCTTTCACAACTCAAATTCATCTGATATTTAACTATGGAACTAGATCATAAACACACACATATACCCAACATCCTCTTAGATGATTTTTAATTGTTAAAAAAGAATAGCAATTCTAAACAAAAATTTGCCATTTCAGTTTTTAATAGCTTATAAAAATTTAAGTGTATTCTTTAATTAACTGTATCGTAAGAAATGCCACCTACATTAAGATTTGAAGAAATGGGCTAAACTTGGCATATACATATTTCATTCTAATGTAACACTTAAGACATCCTATGTATAACTTTACCAAAGTTCCCTCTTCTGTTCCACATAAACGTTTCACTTACAGTCCAATGTCAACTACAAGGGTATTCTACTAACCCCTTAGAATTAAGTATTTCACAGTCAATTAGTAGAGAAGACCCTCCATTTTCCCTAAGGTCTCAACTCAGAGTAGCCCCTTACAGTGAAAAGCAGCAGTCTTTCTCCAAACACTCTTAAACCTACTATTTATAAAACACTGAAATAATAAATAATACACACTTAGAAAAATCACATGTGCTAATTCACAGTAAAAACTTTTAAATTACCTTCTCCTTGAACACAAAGGCAATATACATCTTGAAGTCAAACTGGTCAGCTAGAGATTCTTTTTTCTTTCTAAGCTGAGCACGTAGTCTGTTCAGAGCTTGTTTCTTCCGGGAGTTTGGGTCCCCCATTTTGAAATACAGGTGGTACTAAAGCCTTTGGAAATTGTCACTAAACTATGGGCACTTTTTCTTAAGACTCAAGTACAACAGAAACAAGTCATTTTTTCCTGCTAATATGATTGAATAGCTAAAATCACAACGGTAACCCCCAAACTGCACCTTCTGGCAATATTAGCAGACTGTCATACCACAGGGTCAAGAAACAAAAGTTGCTGTCCAGTCATGTTTGGACAATAATGTTTGGGGGTTAGATGGGAAAGGGGAAGGGAAGGAAAGAAAGAGGAGAGAAACCTTGGAACTAACTTTCTGGAAAACACATGTGGCTAAACTGCCAAAATAAAAGGCATTGAGAAAACGAAAAACCTATCATCAGGATTTAGGTGTGCAGTAAAACACAGCACACACCAGTCCAATCCGTGAAATCCATCCTGATTTTTCCCCCTTTTCAGGAAAGGGATTAAGAAATTGAGAAAAGGGAGGGGAAATTGTGATGTTGCTTCCCAAATATAGGAAAAAAAAAAAAAAAAAAAAAAAAAAAAAAAACAAAACTGAAAACCACCAAAACAGGGTAGGTGAATGAAACTGAAATCCCCAGTTGGATTTTACCCAGCCAGATCCATGGCTGTAGTACCTGATTAATTCTTAGTTATTTCAGATTTCACTACTGCTATGTACTGTCAGTGCTTTGCTATTGATTACACTTGGTGGTGAGCAAAGAGAAAAGTGCAAAATCAGCAGAGAAAGAAGGGGAGAGGTACAGGGTTTCCCTGCAATCAACTACAGTGTATACCGGGGGTGGACAGCTGTTGCCCAAAGGAGTCATGAGAAAAAACAGCGGAGTCATTACCAACTTCCCCATCACCCACGTTTTCACCCTCAGGCGGCTGCGAACGCTGCTGCCAAGGAGAACCATGATGGCAGAGGGAAAGGGGGTCTATTAAACGGTATTAATAGTTATTCCCGCTCTGTGACTAGCCCTGATTAATGCCCGGGATCCAAGCACCCTTAGCCCTGCGGTGGGTTCTACATTCCCCGGGGAGCCCTCCGTAAAGATTTGATCCCGTTCAGGTTCGGGATGGTAGGGAGTTCGATTATCTTCGTGTGAGCATGACTGAGGCAAAGGTGGCGGGTTCTCCCACGTCCCAGGCCGGGCCCGGGGATCACCTGCCTTCGACCCCCACGTCCCACCCCCAACCCCTGGCCTTCAGCGGCAGCGACTCACTCGCACCACGGGAGACACTGGATCACTCGGATTCTCACTCATTTCAACGTGGAAACAATTCCCGCCCGGGTAGAGGAGGCGGGAAGAGAGTAAGTGGGAAGGATCAGTTGGGAGGGGGGAAAAGAAGAAAATAATCGTGTTAATAATTATTTCTTAAAGGAAGCCCACCCTCCCACCCCAAAAAAGAAAGGTATGAAGTTCCCGGGTTCTGGATTCGCTTTTCCCGTTCAACAGCCCATGTTTCCCGAGTGGGGCGGCTGGGTGGTTTCCCAAGGGGGCAGAGGCCGGGATCTAGGCGGCAGGGCGGGGTCCCCGCGGAGAGGAGAGCGGGACTCGCAGGCCGACCGTCGGTGGGCCGTCTAGCCGCAGCCTGCGGGCGGAGCGGCGGCTGCGGAGGAGGAGGCGGCGGCGGCGGCGGGGGCGCTGCTCGTGGCGCGGGCGGGAGCCATGTCAAGAGAACACGACGGGCCGACGGAGCCCCTCCATGCCCGCTGCGCTGCGCTCTGTGGCCGGGCCGCGCGCGCTGCTGCCGCCACTCAGCCCCCACCTGGGCCCCATAGTCGGGCTCGGCGCCCCGGGCGGCAACGGAGGGAAGGACGCGGCGCAGGTAGAGGGGGGGACAGCGAGGAAGAGGAAAGCGCGCGGAGGGAGAGGGAGGGGAGGGGAGCCCTGCGCTACGGCCTGTCCGCGGAGTGAGCCGAGCAAAGTTGTCTCAGTTCAAGCGTCGGCTCCCGAGGCCTACTTCGCCCAACAGTCTGGTTCAGGAAAATAGTCCAAGAGAGCCCCGACGAATGGGCTGAAAGAGCCGAAACGGAGGAGGTCGAGCGTCCGCGGGGCCACAGCCTCGTTTTTCACCCCCGCACCGGAGTGGCTTCAGAAGCGGCGGCTGCCTCGGGAACCTCCCGGGTCCGGGGCTGAGTCGCGATTGAGGAAAAGAAACAAGAACAAACAACTTAAAATGGCAGCGACGGCTGCTGCGTCACCCGCCCCTCAGCGGCACCGCCCCGAGCGCTCTACGCCTGCGCGCACTCAGGACGCTACCATATGTGCAAAACTGTAGGGGAAGACAGGAAAAGGAGAGTGAAGGTTTTCAAAATCATTAAGACAGAAAACCAAAGGGTCAATAGTATATGATACAAAAATATTGTTTTAAATAGTGAATAGCTTTGAAATTGAGCTTTCCTTGAGCTATTTCTTTCCCTTAGGGTTGTTTGAGAACACGTACTCCCCTCTCCATCAATATGGAAAGTCCTAAGGCGTGGAGAGGGTCTCCCGCCACTCCCTCCGCCCCTCTGTCCCTCCGTCAGGCCGTCCAGATCTCCAGCGTTGGCCCCCCGCCCCGTCCTCTTTACGTCATAAAGGCACGCCCCCTACGCCCTCCGTGACGAAGCACCGGATAGTGTCGCTCTATCCTGGGCTTTGCTGGGGAGCTGTAGTTGGATTTGGGGGGTGGAGGTGTCCCTTCAGAGCAGCGGTTCTCAACCAGTGATGTTTTCACAGGAGTTGCCTAAAACCATCGGAATACACTAACATTCATAACAGCAGCAAAATTACAGTTAGGAAGTAGCTACAGAAATTTATGGTTGGGTGTCACCACAATGTGACGAACCGCATTAAATAATCTCAGCAATGGGAAGGTTGAGAATCACTACTGCAGAGACCCTCAAGAGCCAAAGCCCGTGAAATGGGCGGAAAAATGGGTGTTGGAAGGGGCAGGGTGAGAAAGAAACCCGGAAGACTGAGGGATGATTAAGTTCATTTTATTATCCCTAGAAGTCGGCCGGTTGGTAACAACGGAGAATTCATTTCGAGTTCGCGGAATGAAACTTGCTTGCACCGGCTCTATCCTCACCCCTCGTCCTGCCCCACCACGGCGAACGGACCTCGGGCTTTAAGCGACAGACTCCCTGTATGCGTCGTTGCTGGGATCGGAAGAGGCAGCCGAACTCTAACGTGAGATTCCCCACCACGGTGAACGGGAATCCCTGAGGACCTCAGACCTACATCCCATCTTCTCCTGGCTCTCTGTCCTCAATGGTAAAGGGGACACTGGAATCTTTACTGCTGAATCACGCCGTCCTTGACCCCAAAGAGCGTTCATTTGGTTTCTGAGCGCTCTGGTATGATAAAAACTAAGTTATATAATAAATCAGCGAAGGTCGATACTCCACATGGAGCTTTGAGCAAAGCATGTGTGCTCCATTCCTGACTACCCGGTGAAAAAAAGTCCTCCTTTTCACTTCATGAAATCAAAATGTACTAGCTATAATCACCCTTTATCCATAAGCCAAAGAGATTACTAGGGCCCATTCTTCAATGTAAGTTGTCCAGAACCAAGGTTGGCATTCCTGATTGTTCCAAATTATTTCCAACATTAAAATGAGTCAGCCATAGTGGCTGTAATCTGAGCATTCAGGCAGGAGGATTGCTGTGACTTCGAAGTCATTCTCACAAGTTCAAGGCCAATTTGGAATACCATAGAAACCCTGTTTCCCCTCCACCACCACCTCAACAAAATAATAAATAAATAAATAGTAAATAAAACCAGTGTGGTGACACAGGTTTGTAATTCCAGAACTGGGGAGGCTGACACAGGTTCGAGGTCAGCCTAGCCTATATAACATGTTCCAGGCAAGCTAAATAGTAGGACCCAATTTAAAAAAAACAAAAACAAAAACAAAAGAATGACTGGGAGATGACTCAGTGGGTAAAGGCACATGCTGCCAAACCCTACTTGAATTAGATCCAAGGACCCACCAGTGTGTCATAAGCACACAATCCACTACATTCAATAAATATAATTTTCAGTTAAAATATATATGTAATAAAGCTTGCAGTACTCATTTGGTGATTTATTCCACAATCATATTACTGAAAGGTTCACATGGGTAAAACATTTCAGAGTTAATGGTATTAGCAAGAATATGTGTCTACATGATCATTTTCAAGGCCTTTACAGAAATGAGCACATTTATCCGTAATCTAATGTATATACTGTAATGGTATTTAGTATTTTTGCAGAGTACAGTAAGCATCACATTCTCACCACAAGAAGACCCAGTACCCATTTATTCAGTCGTTCCCTTCCTGGCTCCTGAAAACTACCAATTTATATTGTTTAAGTTTGCCCCTTTTAGAACTTTATGTAAATGAAATACAGTGTATGATGTTCTGTGATTAGCTGCTTAAGACTTAAATATATATATATAAGTGTCCATG
This sequence comes from Rhynchomys soricoides, assembly GCA_019843965.1. NCBI lineage: Eukaryota > Metazoa > Chordata > Mammalia > Rodentia > Muridae > Rhynchomys > Rhynchomys soricoides. Next base: position 262,659 of record JADRCH010000360.1, read on the forward strand.
GGAACCAGAGATGTCATATTCTCTGGGGCTGCCAGCCCTCAGACATGGATCGTTTGTAAAAACAGCACAAACTCTTCCCCTGAGCCACTTCTTCAACCCCCTTAACATGTTTTTTAAGGGGCTGGAGAGATGGCTCAGCGGTTAAGAGCACTGACTGCTCTTCCAGAGTTCAATTCCCAGCAACCACATGGTGGCTCACAACCATCTGTAATGAGATCCGATACCCTCTTCTGGTGTGTCTGAACACAGTGACAGTGTACTCATATACATAAAATAAATAAATCTTTAAAACAAAACATGTCTTTTAAGATCTATTAATAATTTACCAATACTTAACTTCCTTTTGTTGATGAATAATATTCCATTTTGCAGCAGGTATTCTATGTTTGCCTGCCCTTCAGCAGTTGAACATGAACATTGTTCCTGACTTTTGCTGTTATAATACTGTTATGAACACTTGCTTAAGAGTTTTGTCTACATATGGCTCTTCAGATTCCCATGGTTAGTAACCTACAAGGAGAATTTCTGTGTCATCTACTTCCTGGCCATTTTTTCTGTCTATTGGAAAGAATGTCTATTCAGAGTTTTTTTTCTTTCTCCTATTTAAAATTTGTTATTGACATGTAGGAATACATTGTGGGTATTTTCTCCTGTATGTATGTCTTTATTTCTTTTGGTGATATCCTTCATGGTATAAAAGTCAAATTCATTAGTGTGTGTGTGTGTGTGTGTTTGTACTTTGGTGTCATATCTAAGAGCCATGAAGAATTTTTATGCTGCTGTAGTAACTACAGGCATGGAGAGGTAGCTGGGTGATATGGTAGGTACCTGAGACAGGAGGATCACATAGAACCCAAGATATGAGGCACCTGAGGTCAAGATAGAGTCCCTGATCAAAACCAAAATAAAGTCAAGATGGAGAAATGTTAAGGAAATTTGCAGTTTTTAGTTTCAGAATTGAAGATAACTGGTTATGAGCTGAATAAATCCTACAATTTGTGCTGTGTAGCTCAGCCAGCTGAAATGAGCCACAAAACAGAAGTAATGTAGCTTGGGGGTAGGGGTAAGGGAGACTGCTTGGCTCAATTTTCTCTGAATCTTGGAAAGGCAGTAAAGCATCATGAGGAAAGGAAATGGGAAAAAATCTCTGAAAATAATGTTCTCCAGTGAAATTAAAATGCTGGGAACTCAATTTTTTTCTGGGGAAGCTGGAAAGATGGCTCAGTAAGTAAGTGCTTCTGTACAACCACAAGGACCTGAGTCTAAATACCAGGCATGTGGGCTTGGCTGAGTGTGCCTGTAACCCTAGCACTGTGGTAGCCTGAAACAGGATTGCTGGGGGTTGCTGGCCTACAGCCAAGCTCCAGATTAAACCCTGCCTCAAGGGAATAAGGCAGAGGCTGATAGAGCAGGACACCCAAAGTCCTCCCAGGTGCACCTGTGGCATGTGCATCCTTACATATGCCCCCAACACACATAGTAAGTCAATAAAGAAATAAATAGGATCTGGTAGCAATGGCTCAAGCTGTACCTCCAGCACCGGAGAGGTAAGGACGGGACGATCAGGAGTTCAGTGTCATCTACAGCTATATCAGCTACACCAACTATGGAAAAACACACAGTTATGTTAGAAACCACCTATTTTAAGTTAGGCTGCTCCAAGCGACAGGATTGGTGGAGCCATGATGGTGGCACCTTGGTTAAAAATAGCTGTTTAATTTCTTCTGGATTTTTTTTATTTTTAGATAAGATGGCACATGTTTTTTTAAATATTACTGGGTTTGATGACCAGTTCCTGCATGGTGCTCACAATCATCTTTAACTCCAGTTCTAATACATCTGCTACCTTCTTCTGGTGTCTGGGCACAAACATGCATGCAGGCAAACACAAAATAGGATTTTACTTATTTTTAAGTAACAGGGTCTCACCAAGTAGCCCAGGCAGCCTCTCTACTGTTAGGATTAAAGGGGCTCACGGTTACATCCTCAGAGTTTTAATTTATACTACCAGATACACTGAAATTTCTTTGGTGGCAATGCAGGCAGCATAAAAGGGTGTTACTCTTTCTTTCTTTTTTTAGAAAGGGTCCTGGGACCCCTGGGTTCAAGTATCCTCCTACTTTAGCTTCCCGAGTGCTGGCAATACAGTGTACACCACCACATCCAGATTTCAGTTATATTTGTAATAAACATGTTGTAAAGATTCTGTGCCAGCCTGTTTTGAGGAATCAAGACCAATCCAAAAGACCACTCCCAGGTTCCCCTCTGACCCTAGTAGAAAGGCAGCACTAGATGTCCCAGTCTCCTGCTTTTCTACCAGATTAAGAGTTAGTCAAGCATGTGCTTATATCAACCACACAGGAGGCAGTAAGACTGCCAACAGCAGGCTTGGTGACTCTCCCTAACTCCAGCCCTTGGGAGAACTGCCTAAAGCTCTGGCTTACAGAATGAAAACGTGCTTCAGATGACAAAACCAAAGACCAACAACAAAATGGGGGGAAAGGAAGGGAAAAGTCGGTGAAGTGCTTACTAGCTTGTTAAACTTTATCACGCAGATTGCATACACTTGCTCTCCCGTTACAGAATCTGGGTTTCATAATACTCTTGTTTCACGTCGTATTTATGATCAGCAAAGATATCACACTGTTCAGGAACTCAGAAATATATTCTCTCTTCATTTTTAGCTGAGGTTGATCAGATACAGACCTTCTTTATACTTAGCAGTTACGTAAGCGCAATAAAGATCTACTCAAGACAAGTCTATGCACCAGACTATCGTGTTCGTGGACAGCAAAGTTTGATCACAAAAGCAGCAGTGACAGCCAGGGGCCTTGTCTCCAAATTTCAACTTGAGATGTTTTCCATCTGTAGGTGATGGGATATGGCCCAGTGGAATCACAGGAGCAAGATTGAATCACAGTAAGTACACTGAAACACAGTAGAGTCCCCTGTATCTTATAACCACATCACTACCAAACAGAAGGCAGAAAAAAAAATTATTTGGTCTTTGAGTCCTTTGCTGGCCTTTGGGGGGAACATAGGTTTATTTTCAATTCAGTTTCATGCTATTTTCTCCATCTCAACTGGTAGAAATTGATGTTTATAGTACTTACAGAATGATAGTTGAATTGATTTATTGACTTACTTAGAGACAGGGTCTCTACGTTTACCTTCAAAGATATTTCTTGATTCCAGATATAACTCCCTTGACTCAAAATGCTGCTAGCCCTGCCATGGTCTTTCATGCCTAGAATTCCAGCATTCAGTAAATTGAGACTGGAGAATTAGCTCAAATTTGAGGCCAGCCTAGACTATAAATTCTAAGCCAGCGTGGACTATATTGAGACTTTATTTTAAACTTATTTTTCAGACAATGCTACTACAAGGAAATACAATGCTATTATGGGACGTATATGTTAGCATTCTGTCTAAACTCCACCCCACAGTTACCTGGCAATAGCCAGGTAGGCCTGACCCAATATAAAAGTGCTCTCTAGTCAGGCAGTGGTGGCACACTCCTTTAATCCCAACACTCAGGAGGCAGAGGCAGGTGGATTTCCGAGTTCGAGACCAGCTTGGTCTACAGAGTGAGTTCGAGGACGGCCAGGGCTACACAGAGAAAACCTGTCTCAAAAAACCAAAAAAAAAAAAAAGAAAAAAAAAGCTCGCGCGCTCTCTCTCTCTCTCTCTCTCTCATCTCTCATCTCTCCTCTCCCTCTCCCTCTCCTTGCTCTCTCTCTCTCTCTTTCTCTCTTGCTTCTTGCTCTCTTGCTTCCCCTCTCTCCCCATTCCCTTCCCCCCTCTCTCTGCGTGGTCATGGCCGGCCTCTAAGTCTCTACTTTCTCTGCCTCTGCTACCGTTTTAACTCCCCTCCCCATGCCCTAAATAAACTCTATTCTACCCTCAGGGGGAAGGGGTGCCTCAGCATGGGCCCAATGAGACACCCCCTTCTCCCATACCTCACCACACCGCCATAGAACATATCTTATATCTCTTTATCTTATTATAAACACATCATCTGGTGCCAAGACTTGGATCTAGAAACTCTGCAGGATTGCATCCCACCTCAGCTACCACAAGAGACCCACGCTCACTAGCCCAGAACCAGTAAGCACCCATCCCTTCCCATTCACATGGTCCCAGTATATGTAGCTAAGTTGCCTAGCATGCATGAAGTCTTGGGTTGGATCTCCAGTACCAAATAAAACCAGTACTGGCACATTTGTAATCCAGAAGTTGGGAGCTAGAAGCAGGAGGATCATGACTTCCAGGTTATTCTTGGCTATATATCAAGTTTAAGGCCATCCTGGCCCGCATGGGCCCCCAAAAGATTATATTAATGCCGCACTAGGAAGTGAAGGCATCTATACAGTTACCACCTGGCGCAAGAACCCAGAAACTAGAAAACAACTTTTTGTACCCCAATAGGTAAAGATTTCAGCAGTTTTAAAGTTAGACCCTTCCCAATTTTTGGCCACCACTCCTCTCATCAGGGAGTGGGGGTCCTCGTCTCTGCCCCTGAATATTGACTCAATAGAAAGCTAATCCATAGACACAACTCTGCCAACTTTTAGGCCAGACCTTCAGAAACTGGTAACTTTCTGTCTCCTAAGATGTTTACTTTTGGAATCCAACCACCAGGATGAAGGCTATTCATATACCCACTTGGAATGTACATGTCTAGGTGTTCTGTCTAACATCCATAAGCCCCAGCCAAATGCCAAGCATATGTGAGCAGCCTTCTTAGGATCCCAGCCTCCACTGCCACATATCCCAACGTGGCCTTTGATTGGCTCTAGCTGATGCTATGGAGATTAGAGCTGAGCTTTCTCCTTCACAGGCTGCCCAAATCACAATTTTGTATTTTAATATAAATGGCTAGAGCCAGGATGAGTGGCTCCCACTTCTGTAACACCGGACTTTGGGAGGCTGAGGCAGGAAGATTGCCATATGTCCAAGGCAACCCTGATACGAGTAGTGAATGACAGACCCATGGCAGAGCTTATGGAAGAGAAGGAAGAAGAGATGGAAGAGGAGGAGAGAAAATGAAAAATAAGTGCTAGGCATAGTGGTGCGTATATGTAGTACTGGCATTTTGGAAGTGGACATAGGTTCAAGGTCATCTTAAGCTACTTCGAGATGGCTATCTCAGTTATATGAGACCTATCTCTTTTTGGGGGGCTGGGGGTGGGAGGGTTTCGAGACAGGGTTTCTCTATGTAGCCCTGGCTATCCTGGAACTCACTCTGTAGACCAGGCTGGCCTTGAACTCAGAAATTCTCCTGTCTCTGCCTCCCGAGTGCTGGGATTAAAAGTGTGTGCCACCACAGCCCGGCTGAGACCTATCTCAATACTACTACTACACTACATAATAATAATAATAATTATTATTATTATTATCATTATAATTAATAATTATTATTATAATTATTATTATATAATATAATATAATATATAATATATTATATAATATATTATAATAATATATTATATAATATATAATAATTAATAATATTATATAATATATTGTATTATTATAATAATAAATAATATTATTATAATTTATTATTATTATTATTATTATTATTATTATTATTATTATATTACTAAAAAGAGAATGAAGAGCCAGAAAAGATGAGTGGATTCAACTAAACAGAGGTCATTACTGACTATTTAGAGAACAATTTCAGGGTAGCTTTGGGAATAGGAAGTTGAGGTCACATATGATGCAGGTATGAGCACTGACAGAATGGATGGGACCCCTGGATACACAGGTCATTCATTTGGAGTGACACTTGCCCTAGAGAGAAAGTGTGTGATACAGACCAGGGCTGACAGCCCTTCAAGATCCTGTTGCACAACACAGTTAAAAATTAATGGAGAAGGAATCAATGGAACCGGGGAAGAGAGAGAAGCCTTGCAGATGTGGAGTGCTCCAAGGGAGCCAGATAGCCCCAGGGATGAGTCTAGTTTTTAAAGGAAGTGTAGGGGTGGGGGAGGGACTGAGGTTGCAACTCTAACTCCCTAGTAGAGCTCCTAGATGACCCAGTGTGTCTGAACGCCTAGGTTGATCCCCAGCAACCATCACTGGAAAGAAAGAAAGGCAGGGAGAGTGGGTGCGGAAATGGGGCAGAGGTGGTGGGGGTGGAGGAAGCTAAGACTTCCAGGCAACCTGGGCAGAAGGTAAGAAGATGGCTGCGAAGATGCAGGAATGGAGAAATTAGAATATTTAAATCAGTGACAAAGGAAGGAAATCAGTGAAGGTAAGGACAAAGGTGTGGAGACAGGCTGGAGGGGAGAGAGGGGGGAGGGAGAAAGAGAGGGAGGGAGGGAGGGAAAGGGAGAGAATGTCCCATTAGACCGGTTCCTAGAAGTCCATAAGAAAGCAGTAAAAGATGCCAAGGAATGGTAATAGTGGGCCACAAATGGAAACGGAAGTGTACAAGAACAGTTGGCAGCAGTTGACTGGATACAGTACCTGTGACCTTGCAAATTCCAGAACTGTTTCCTATCTCTGCATCCCCATTCTCTCCTTCCCCCCCCACCCCCACCCCCGAATTCTTCTCACACATACCCAGACCTGCAAGGTCATTTAAATGACAAATAGGAAACCTGTAAGATCCTCTGCATGGAAGGACTTTAGCACAAAATAAAGTCTCCTCTTTGCCCTAAGTGAAATAGTTAAATACGGAGACAGCAGCTTTACAGAGAAATGTTGTGCCAAGCCAGATTAATCATGGCTTCTTTGCAGAGCATTCCTGCAGGAAGAAATGAAAGTTGGAAGTGAGAACTGAGTCATATGAGTCATATTGCAATTTGCTAACTGGCATCCTTCCTTCCCCCTGCTCTGCCAGTTCTATTGCTTGGTGATTCATGACTTTGAATAGTTGCAGTGCTTCTAATATCACAGTGGAAAGGCAGAAAACAGAGTCCTTTGGGGACTGTTCTCAGGGAAATGTTTCACAGTAGTCACGGCCTCAACGCTTACTAGCCATGTGACTAGCTTCTCTTAGATTTGAAGGATGCCCATAAATGCACATGGGCTAGCAATGCTATAGTTAGCTCATGGAGACTTACCCTTGTGGGCTGAGTACATGCCTCAACAAAAGACAGCACTGCTGTTGGCTGGACAGATGGCACAATGGCTAAGAGCACATACTGCTCTTAGTTTGCAGAGGACCAGAGTTTGGTTCCTGGCACCCATGTCAGGTGGCTCACAGTCACCTGTAAACCCAGCTCCAGAGAGATCCCTGTGGCCTACACAGCCACTCATGTGCACACACCCATACACAGACACACAAGAGACACATACTAAATCTTTTTTTTTTTTGGTTTTTCAAGACAGGGTTTCTCTGTATAGCCCTGGCTGTCCTGGAACTCACTCTGTAGACCAGGCTGGACTCGAACTCAGAATCCGCCTGCCTCTGCCTCCCGAGTGCTGGGATTAAAGGCTTGCGTCACCACTGCCCGGCTAATCTTAAAAACAAACAAAAGTTTTAAACCAGGTGGGTGGCACATGCCCTCAATCCCAGCATTCAGGAGGCAGAGGCAGGAGAATCTTTGCCTAGTCCCCTGCCTGACTCCATATCCACCACAATAAACAAGTAAATATAATTTTTAAACATTTAAAAAGTGGACGTTTCCTGAGAAATGACACCCAAACTGCCTTTTGGCCTCAATTCATGCATGTGCATTAAACCCAAACATGTTAAAAATAAAAAGAACTTCAGGTATGTGTGTTTCATTTGAAATACACATAGAAATCAATGCACCTCTCAACCCTATTCTGAAGAGCTTTCTACTTGTAATAGAGAGTAATTAACACAGACCTACAACTGGTTAAAGAGCACAGAGTAAGAGACCATAGAATGTTCAACCCTAAAAGGAACATATATGCCACATGCTCCCCCTCCAAGATGCAAGAGTCATTTCAGAAGAGGAAGTGGAAAGAGCGTATGAGCTAGAAACAGTGGATGAACACAAGGAAACATCTGGACTCACGTGAACTCACAGTCATTTCGACACACAAAACTTGTGCAAGACCAAGTCGGACCAAACCCAGAACAAGATTTAAACCCAGCCAACCTGGCTCCATTGTCTAAGCTAAGTAAGTTCATGGCTTAATTATATGTAAAAAAAATCTGGGTACTAAGAAAAAGTTAAGTTCCACACAGTTTGAAACAGCAGGTAACATCTAAACATACCATTTGAAAAGTCTCCAGGGCATTCAGAACACGAAAGGGAGGACAGCAGAGCAGAACACTGGGCTTCAGGTGTGCTCCTTCGTACACAAAGATGAAAGATGGTTTTTGTTTGTTTGTTTTGGTATTTCTGAGACAGGGTTTCTCTGTGTAGCCCTAGCTGTCTTGGAACTCACTCTGTAGACCAAGTTGACCTTGAACTCAGAGATCTTCCCACCGCTGCCTACTGAGTGCCGGGATTAAAGGTGTGCCCCACCATGCCCAGCTAGAAAGGTGCTTTTTAAATTTTCTCTCAACAGCAGTATTAAGGAGATGATTTAGTTTATGTTGTGTTAGAAAACATTGTGATACGCTAAAGGATTGATGGGGAGGGGCAATATTATCACCCCAGAACTGATTTATTTGAGACAATTTACTAGACGAGTGGGATGGCACGCACCTGTAATCCCAGCACCTGGTTGGCACAAAAGGAGCAGGAGTTCAAGGCCAGCCTGTACTTCTTCAGACTTACCTCGAATAAAAACAAAACAGGAAATTTGAAGAAACAGAAAGCTAAAGAAAAACTGCAAACAAACAAACGAAAAACCAAAGAAGCCTGGCAGTGGTGGCGCAAGTGCTTTAATCCCAGCACTTGGGAGGCAGAGACAGGCGAATTTCTGAGTTCTAGGCCAGCCTGGTCTAAAGAGCGAGTTCCAGGACAGCCAGGGCTACACGAGAAATCCTGTCTTGAAAAACCAAAAAAAAAAAGAAAAAAGAAAAGCTGCTGCAGAAACACAAGAGACACATACCAGTTCCTTCAGTGCTGAAGGTCTGTGTCAATCATAAACTTGATAAAACCTACAGTCAACTGGGAGATGGGCCTGGCCTTGCCTGTGGGGGATTGTCTCTGTTTCATTAATTGATGTGTAAAGGTCCATCGACATTTCTGACTATCAGAAGCAATGTGACCAGCTGTCCAGGCCCCTGCTGTCTTGGCTTCCTGCCATGGTGGCCTGTACCTTGAATTGTGAGCCCCAAATAAACTGTTCTTCCTTCAATCACTTTTGTCAGAGCATTAGGAAAAGAAACCAGGGTAATTGTCTCAAAGATGTACTCTGTCTACGGCCAGCTGCTTAAATTATGGCAAACACTCTGCTGTCCCACGGGAGGGTTTGGGGCCTGCTATGTAGCTCTAAGAAACCTTATGGCTCAGTGTATAACACAGGCTGGCCTTGAATTTTTAGAAATCTTCCTGCCTCAGCATCTTCAAATGTAGTTTCACCTTTATTATTCATTTATCTCACCTATCTAAAAACTGGGGATTGAACATAGAACCTCATGTATGCAAGATGAGCTCTCTAATACTGAGCTGCAGCCTGTCTTGTTGTTTTAGTGTTTGGTTTTTAGATAGCCCTCTAAAGTGTGCATTGCTGTATGTGCAGGCCCTCTTAAATGCTTTCCACCTGCAACCAGACACTCCATCACAGCACAGTCCAAAGGCACACTAGTCTGATGCGTGCTGGGGAATGAAGGTAGGACGTATTAAAAGTGTTTTCTACAATTAGACTATTATGTTTTTGATCAGAGCAAAAACTGTGTATAAACAAAGCAAGGAAAACCCAGCATAACAACAGACAACAGTCTTATATCTGAGCTGAGGTGTTTCAGGCAGGATTTCTTGGTGTCTTGTAACATGAGAGTACACACAGGGCAAAGTACACTTGTATGTTTAGAGCTGTGGTGGTTTACATGAGAAAGCCCCCCCCTCAGGTTTTGAGCACTTGGTCTCTAGTTGGTACTGTATAGGGGAAGTCAGGGAACCTTTAGAAGAGATGCCAGTCTGGAGGAAGTATGTCACTGGGGTTGGGCTCTCAGGGTTTATAGCTTCATTCTGTCTTCTGTACATTCTTCTTACTGTACATGTAGGTGAGAGGTGATGGCTCAGCTTACTGCTCCTGCTGCCGTGCCTGCCATTTGCTTCTATGCCTACCCTCCATGGTGGAAAAGTCCCCCGGACCAGTAGGCTAAAGGAAACTTCCGTAAGTCACTTTTGGCCTTGGTGTTTCATCACAAAAGAAAAGAAACAAACGGATGCAAGACGGAGGGTGCAGGAACATACATAGTCCACCACAGGCAGTGCTGCTGCGAACACCCAGATTCATAATGTCTGATTTTGAATTAATTTCTGGGCATTGTGCATTCAGAAACCTTTTTCTATTACCAACTTTTGTGACACCCCCAACTTCAGCAACATGACCCCCATTTTAGGGTTATGACCCATAGTTTTAGAACCTGTTTGATATCCCAGTTTGATAACCATGCCATAAGTTCAATAAGCAGATTTGTGAAACTCCGGCTGAACAACCAAATGTCTTAGTCCATTTTCCGTTGCTATGAGAAGAAACTCAAGATTGCACAGTTTATAAAGATAGATCTGGCGGTTGGGAAGTTGAGGAGCAGTGTCCCCTCCCCCCACCTCCAACCCCCAACCCCCAACCCCACCTCCCCAACCCCCCCCCCACCCCCCACCCCCCACCCCCCACCCCCCCATCCCCGCCACCCCATGAGTCTTGCTGGTGGCAACTTTCCTAGAGGGGTTAAATAGTTTTGTGGAAGAGGCAATGCCCACACAGAACCCATTTGATGTGGTGGTACATGCCTGTAATTTCAGTACTCAGGAGGTGGGAGCAGGAGGATTATGAATTTGTGGCCAGTCTGGACTACATAGTAAGAGTCTGTCTTAAAGTAAAAGAATACTCCTCATTCCTAGACAGAGCCTAGATTTCCTGATATAGTTGACCTTTGAGCCCAACAGTTTCTGACTCAAGGTCAGGGGGCTACATTTTGTGTTTGTTTGTTTGTTTGTTTTTCTTGCTGGCAACCCCTCCCATTGTGGCACAGCAAGACTTCACCTGGTGAGGGATAGGGAGCATCCAAGAACAGAACATTATTTTCTTTCTGCATTTACTGCCTAGGATTTTATTCCATGCTTCATTTCACACTTATTTCTAAAAATAATTTTGTCATATGGTGTGTGCGCATTCGTGCTAAAAAGAATCTACCCTGTGTAGTGTAGATGATACAAGCCTGGGAACACATCTTCTGCATGCCCGGGAACCCCTCCTCTGGCTTCCTGTTTTCAGCCCATGCTTTCCTCATAGGTTGTCTTTCCCTGGCCACCCCCAACCTTTCCCACCTACGGGCTTTTCTCTAGCATATGCACACATTTTCCCTCTTGGTTTACCAGATTTCATTTTTCAGTGCTGGGACTGAACCCACAGAGTTAGTTTCTGACTCCACAGGTTCTCAGGCTGCTCTATTCCTGACCTACTTCAGTGAGACCTTCAGTGGGACCGTGTTATCAGACCACTAAATCTTCCTCGATCAAGCCTGACAAGTTCTTTTTATTGTTTGTTTGTTTTTTTGAGATAGGGTTTCTCTGTGTAGCCCTGGCTGTCCTGGAACTCACTCTGTAGACCAGGCTGGCCTCGAACTCAAAAATCTGCCTGCCTCTGCCTCCCAAGTGCTGGGATTAAAGGTGTGCACCACCACTGCCCGGCTGACTGACAAGTTCTTATTGGTAAAGGAATAGATGTATTGATCTTTATATGTACTTGTTTTATTTTTGCAGGGGATTGGAAGCAGGGCTTTGTGTACGCTAAGGGAACATTTTCCCACTGAGTATATTCCCAGCCCTCACTTTAGTTTTGTAGACAGTCTCACTAAGTTGCCCAGGTTGGCCTTGAACTCATTCTATAGCCCAGGTGCACCATGAACTTGCTGTCCTCCTGCCTCGGGGTCGCTAGAATTAAAAGCCTGAACCAACCGGCCATGCCATATTGCTTAATTTTTTATCATTAACCAAAACTTATTTCTTAAGATGCTTGCTTTCAAGCTTGATATAGTGGTGCACACCTTTGATTCGAGCACTCACTAGGCAAAGGCAGGCAGATCTCTGAGAGTTCAAGGCTAGCATGGTACACATAGTAAGATCCAGGACAACTAGAGCTACATAGTGAGACCCTGTCTTGGAAAAAACACAGAACAAAGCAAAACAAAAGGTGCTTGCTTTCAAGATGCTAGTGCTGCCCTGCTGCCCTGCTGTCTGCTGTCCTGCTGTCCTGCTGTCCTGCTGTCCTGCTGTCCTGGTTTGATTGCTTTACAGCCCTTCCTGCCAATGGTCTTCACAGGTAGGTTCTGGGCCTTCTGTCAAATCTTCCCTAAATTATTTGTCTTTACAGCAAGGACAGCAAGTCTCCAAAAGTAAAGTTATTTGTTCAAGGTTGCATGGGTGATACTTTCTATCAGACTAAGGCCCAAACTAGCCTTATTCTGTGTAAATCAGTCTATAGCATGCTGGTTGTTGTGTGGGGCACTGGGGAGACAGGGCATTAAGATGCTATCTTGCCTCCTCTTCTGCCTCTTGCAATCTGCTTAGCCCTTCCCACCCCTCGATGTTCATCTGGCCATGGCCTGTCCAGCTCCATCACACATCAATGATCCGGTGACAGTTCACTGCATCTAGAAGTTTTCTTGATCCTAAGACTGTGTAGGCTCTTCCCCCTCCTGAATTCTCCACTGTGCCCTGTGACAGTTCATTTTTATGGTTGACTTCATTGGATTTAAAATCACCTAAGTGACTCATTCTAGGGTGGGTCAGGGTTTGCTGAGAGGTTTACTGAGAAGACAAGACTCATCCTGAATGTGGATGGCACCTTCTTTGACTGGAGTCCTAGACTGAATGAAAAAGGACAAAGGAACAAGTGAGCTAGGCACCAGCATTCATCTCTCTGTGGCTTCCTGCCCGTGGATGAAATGTACCACTTTCCTCACAGAAAGTTGCCACATGCAGAGACTATGCGCGCCACTGTGCTTTCCTACCTTCTAAGCCACGTTTGTGTTTGTCAGGTGTTTTGCCACAGCAGCGAGAGAAGTAACTCCCACACCCTCTTCTTATTCTCTTCAATTTCTCACATCTACTGGCGATGCTTCTCATGATTCTCCTCCTCCCATGAGGCCTTTCTTAGTCTCGAGGTTGGCTCTCTAGTTCAGCCAAGAAGAGTAGAACCACCTCTGACTCCATTGCATTTCTGATGCTGTTAAACACCCAGACGAAAACCCACTTAGGGGAACAAGAGTTTATTTTAGTTCCCAATTTCAGGTCACACTCCATCATAGCAGAGATGTGAAGACGGAAACTGGAGGCAGCTAGTCACATGACATCCACAGTCAAGAGCAGAGGGAAATAAACACATACATGCTTCGTGTTCATCTATCTCTGTTCTTATAACAATACAGCACTCAGAAGCAGGGATGGTGCTACCCACTTTTGGGTTGAGTCTTACAGCAATTAAAGCAATCAAGACAAATCACCCACAGACACGCCCACAGGCCACTCTGATCTTGGCAATCCCTCTTGGAAACTCTCTTCCCAAGTGATTCTGAGTTGTGTCAAATAGACAGTTAAAGCCAACCATCACAGCCATTTCAACAGGAGCCAAAGCAAATCTTCCATTTCCTCAGGAAGGTGGAAAGTATATAATCTGACTTAGTATATAATCTGACTCGAATTGGCTCATTTCACTGGAGGAAAAAGAACTCATCAGAGAGTTCAAATGCAATCCCCCACTACCAAAAATTATGTAGTCAAGTTCCCTGCATTTGGGGAAATCTCGGAGGGGGAGGAGGAAAGGAGAGGGTGGTCAGCACACTTAGTGTAAGAGATAAACCTTGCCCTGGGAAAACTATCATCATAAGGATGGCATGTCCCCAGCCAGGTAAGTACAAACATCTTC
>JADRCH010000360.1:291220-323061 GCA_019843965.1 Rhynchomys soricoides
ACCAGATAACTAGTCGTAACTGTGTAGAAACTCAGAAAGTAATCATACAGCAGTGACCAGATAATGAATCACCTTGACTTTTAGAATAGTCCTGTCCCAAGGAGAACGCTGAAGATGATCCAGCCCTCTGCAGCTGGCTCTCTTGTTGGCAGAGAAAATGAGGTATGTACACAGGGTTAGGGTAGGTGGGTGGGGATGGCCACTCAGCTTTAGGCATTGCCCAGACTTTCTTCAAAACTAATCTTTTCTTTATTATAGCTAAGCTAGTTCAATTCTAGCCAAAAGAGTTGCTGCAAATAAAATTCCTAAAATATTATACACTCTTTTAATTTCTTAAAAAAATTACCTTTATGAGCTGAAGCTGTAGCACTGTGGGAGGATACTAGTCTTCCAGAGGACTTGAGTTCAGTTCCCAGTACCCATGTGGACAACTCACAACTGCCTGTCACTCTTCCTTAAAGGGATGGGTCACTCTTTTCTGGCCAAGAACTGCACACAAATGTATAAACTCACACACATATAAAACAACGTAATTACAATAAAATCTAGACAAATTACAGCTATTTTGTATCTGCACATACCCATATGTGTATGTATGTGTATGCATGGACTTTAAAGCCCATGAGTGTCACAGTCCACAACTGGAGTCAGAGGAGCTTTCAGGACTCTGCTTCAAAACTTTAAAAAGGATTTTTAACTACATAAATTTTGTAGCTTTCTTGTTCATCAAATCTAAGTAAATATGTGTTTTTGTCACAGTTGCCAAAAGGTTTGTCCAAAAGGAAGCTTTGGGATGACCAGTTAACATCTAAGACTTCAAGCTGTGATCCAGAAGCTAATGAAAATAACGATGTTGGAGACTTCACCCAGGGAGCGTTTGATCTTATGATTAAAGGTATGCAAAAAGAACATAGCCTTGTCCTGAAAGGTTCAATTATGATGAAGGTATGTATTATTTGATGGGGTTACTTACTGTTTGATAGTTTAAAATTTTGTGTTGTAGATATGAAAATACTCTAAATTTGGACACACAGGACCGTTTGTTTGGCAAGACCCCAGTGTGGGCAAAATATTAAAGAACAGGATAGTGGCTGAATTGGCATCTCAGAGTAAATTGCATTAGGATCTTTAAGACCCAGAAATGGGCTTTTCAGAAAAGTGTTCCAAGAGAACACTTAAGTAATGGGACCAGGGGGAGCATCACTGGGGAAAGAGGGTGAAGACGGTAAATGGAAAATACACTTTTTTTCTCCTTTCTTCCCTCTTTTTATTTATTTATTTTTTTTATATTTTTGTTGAGATAGGGTTTCTCTGTGTAGTCCTGGCTATTCTGGAACACACTCTGAGGAAAAGGCTGGCCCCCAAATGAGAGATCCGCCTGCCTCTGCTCCCTAGTATTGTTATTAGGGTAAAGATGAAAAGCACAGGCAGGAAGTAAAGAGGAGAAAGTTATTGTCCAAAGAAATGAAGAAGAACGCTATATTACTGGATACTATTATCTCCCTAAGCCAAGGGACCAAGGAGGTTTAACTCGGGACACTATGCATGTGCACGTTCTAAGGGGATCAAAGGCGTGCGCCACCACTGCCAGCTCAAACACTTTTAAGAAGTGGTAGTTTTTAATGGAGGAGTAGTAGAAATCAGAAAAGGAAACTGATGTTTTAGAAACATTGTGGTTGGGCTTTCCTTTTTTTTGTGAGACACACTACAGCCTACACTGTCCTGGAATTCGGTGTGTAGTCCCAGTCTGGCCTTGAACTCTTGCTTCAGCCTCTCCAGCAGCAATCTTGAGCTGCCACACCTGGCTCATTGGTGAGACTTTTTTTTCTCTGTTGGTCAGAGGTCATGAGAAATTTAAGCTTAGGCTTGCTCAAGGTCAGAGGAACAGGTAGGATTGATCTGAGTTGCTCGGGAGGTTGTGAGGAAGTTTAGAAGCAGAAGGTACTTAGGGCAAAGTAGAAATAGCTGGGCAACTGGGTAGATCCACAGCAGCTTTGTTATGGGACAGCATAAGAAACAGGACTCAGTAATGTAGGTTTAACTTCACCATCAAAATAAACAGTGGTGTCACACACTTGTAATGCATATTCTTCCAAGGTGAAGGTAGAGTCACCTCAGGGCCATTCTCAGCTGTTCAAGGCCAGCCTGGGATACATGTCTCAAAGTACAAGCAGAGTTACTCTTAGTACTTTGAATGGGAAGGAACATGGGAATCTGTAATGATAAGAGAAAACTGAATAGAGAGAATTTATTTCAAAGTCAACCACTGTGGTTTACAGAAGATTTAGGCAAGAATCACAGTAGTGTTAAAATTGGCTGGGGAGCAGATTAACAAGCTCAAGTTTTACTCCCTAGATCTCTTACTAATTACCAAGGAAAACAATCTTTACCAGGCAGAAATTTGGTATATATTTTAATCAAATTGATGAAATTTTATGTTGTAACAGTACTTCCTGATGATACACTGCATATATGCAATATTCTTGCCACAGATGTTGAGCTTGAAACAAATTCAAAATTAAGAATTATATGCAGATTAACTAGGCTAGACTTTTCAAACATATTTGGACTGAGTGTAGCTCAGTAGTGGTAAGTCCCGATAAAGGTTAAATAAAAATGTATAAACACAAAACAAATCTTGTAAAATATTGAGCAATGTATATTATTTTATCTGCACTTATTTTCTTTCTGTTGCAGTTCAAGGATTGAAAGCTTTGATTATGTTGTGAGAAAATAAATAGATTGGGATTTTTCAATAAAAATAAATTATTGGGTTTTTTTTTTTTGTTTGTTTTGTTTTTAATAGCAGTAAGGTTTTTGTTTTTATTTTTTTGAGACAGTATTTCTCTGTGTAGCCCTGGCTGTGCTGGAACTTTGTAGACCAGGCTGGCCTCAAACTCAGAGATCCATCTTCCTCTGCCTCCCAAGTGCTGGAATTAAAGGTGTGTACCACCACACCCAGCTAGGTTTTCATTTTTTTGAAACAAGGACTTGTTTTCAGTCTAGCTATATGCTGCTACAACCAGGCTTATAGCACTGATTTTTTAAGTTATATAGAACACTAAATTTTTTTTTTTTCTAGAAAACCCATCTTCTCAGTATTGGAAAGAAGTGGCAGAACAACGGAGGAAAGCTCTCTATGAAGCACTTAAAGAGAATGAGAAAGTAAGCATTGTTTTGTACCACTTAAGGCTCTGGCGGTGGTCTAGTAAGGCTACAGTAGACGAGCTTGAATGTTGGTCAAGGGGAGTTGGTAAAATGAGTCTTGCTGTCTTACTGCATGGGAGGATGCTCAAGATCAGAGCAGTTCCATGGAATACTGAAATTCTATTCTTACTATACAGCTTCATAAAGAAATTGAACAAAAGAACAGTGAAATTGCCCGCCTGAAAAAGGAGAATAAAGACTTGGCAGAAGTAGCTGAACACGTACAGTACATGGCAGAGGTGATCGAGGTAGGTTATCCCATGTTCATGGGTTCAGTCACTGGCCCTGTTGTGATCAATGAGTGTTCAGCCCCGTAATGTGGTTCCCAGCACTGAGGTTTGGATAGAGCGATTATCCCGTCAAGGGTTTCATTTTCCTTACCTGTAAACTGGGATCGAAATACCCACATGTGAAAAAGATAGGAAAAGTTACTCTACCTCACACTTGACATGTCTCTAGGTTTTATTTTTTTATAAGCATGATATCAGCTATCATTTATAAAATAAATAGGCTTGTGGCTTTATCTGACTTTTTGAATTTGAGAAGCAGCTAATTATGTTTCTCAGACTCCGCCTGATTTCTGTGACTTTACCAGGCTTGGCTTGATCCGGGCTTTCAGTCTTTGTTGTATGTGTAAAGCACATCCATCTTACCAGGGGGGATAAAGCTTTTCAAAGTCAAACCTTCACACTTTACATTGCTTCCTTAATATTTTAGTTATGTGTAAGTATGTACAGAGTCTAGCCTGGAGCTAGAGTTATAGACACCTGACGTGGTG
Organism: Rhynchomys soricoides; assembly: GCA_019843965.1. Taxonomy (NCBI): domain Eukaryota; kingdom Metazoa; phylum Chordata; class Mammalia; order Rodentia; family Muridae; genus Rhynchomys; species Rhynchomys soricoides. Next base: position 295,206 of record JADRCH010000360.1, read on the forward strand.
TCTGAGAAAACTGGTCCTCTGGTGCTCTAACTACTGAGTCATCTCTCCAGCCCTGCCATGACAGTCTTTGAAGTACTGAACTAGCCTACTCTCAGTGGCTTTAAAAGTGTGGTTCCCCAGCTAGTATGCAATTAAAAACACACAGTTCTGTGGGTTCCCAGAGAAGTACCATTTTAAGTTGTGCTTTGGGAAGAACTCAGTCAGTGCTCTAAAAGAACTAGCAAATTACTGTGACTTTTGCTGAACTATGATATAGCACTGTATAGTGTTTGATGTACTGTATGTGAATAACATTGACAGCTTGCTTGATTAGTCGTATGTTTCAGTTTTGAGGTCTTGACAACAAATTACTGGTTTATTCCTTAAAAGAGGCTGAGTAATGAACCTCTGGATAACTTTGAATCATCGGATAGTCAGGAATTTGATTCTGAAGAAGAAACTGTTGAGTATTCAGAACTGGAAGACTCAGGAACTGGGACGTATGCTGAAGAGACTGTGTCTTCCTCCACGGATGCCAAGCCATGTACCTGAGGTGTGAGGCGCACTGCCAGCATTGCCCTTTGGTATAGCTCTTGGTAAATTAACTACACGATGCAAGTGCTGGGAACCAGGTTTGAGTTACTGTGTTAAAATACAGATAGTGTGTATTTTTAACCTGTTTTAATGTAAATAGCATTTTCATTTTTGTCAGTGTCAGATGTGAATTGTGTATATTAAATAAACTTCAATTTCCTATTGAACATTGTATGTCTTGAAGAATTAAGTGCGTCTATTTCTATAGTATTTGTTTTGCTGTCATAGAAATGGGAAATGAACTTACTACTCTCGTCTGGGCTGAGGTGGCTGAGTATCTGTTGATTTAACCTCAGGATCTCTGTGAGCACTGTTGATTTTCATGCTTGCAAATTCGTACTCAGTAATGTGAAGCATCTACTTCTCTAAAGCTTCCCCACATGAATTTGATTAGCCATGTAGAGGCTTGCCTAACTGGTATGATCATAGTAGTTTTGAATGTTCAATTGATTAGGTGGTGGATGATAGGGATAGTTTTCAGAAGCAGAGTGATGAGTGGTAGAAGCTCAGTGAGAAACACCAGGGGGAGTCTGGAAATAGACATAGCAGTGTGACTCAGCCAAGTGAGAGGAAGAAAACAAGACACTGTTAGGACAGTGTGCAGCAATAGGGGTGGCAGGCATGTGCTCTGACACGTATGGGGTGGCTCTGGGAGATGACAGCACTGTCCACCTTTACCTTTATTATCCCTGTTTTCTTGTGTGTGTGAACGTGTGGCGGTCAGAGGACAACCTGTGGGAGATGGTTTTTCCACCTTCTAGGTCCCAGCAAAGGGTCGCCAGGCTTGGCGGCAATAGTTTACCTATTGAGCAATGTTGCCAGCCCTAATATCGACCTTAAAAGGATTATTTTAGGTGCGTTTCCTTATAGAACTTTTAATTTTCTTACCTTCAATATTGAGGTAAAGCCTATCTTAGTATTACTGTGAGGAAAAAAAGACTAGTGTGTCTGAAGTAAGTGCTTAACAAACTGTTGTTGGGCTGGAGATGTGAGGCAGCCAAGCTCTTGCTTCGCTTGCACAAAGCACTGATTTATCCCCACTGTGGAAGCACAAGGCAGCACGCTCATCCGTCCACACAGTTTGAATCGTCCCTGCTTGCCTTGTAGCAGTATATCATTCAGTGAACCTCAAACTCCACCCCTTCCATGGGACCTGTGGGAATGATAACCTAGCTAAGGATAGTAGCAGGGTTGGGGTGGAGGCAGGGTGAAGGAGCCTCAGGATGCTGTGTAACAGCAGGGGAGTCAGCGTGTACAATGATGGTGATGGGATTCATGCTGACTGAGTCTAGAGAGAAGCCAGGTGAGCTTGATAGCTCTGCAGCAAGAGTTTATAACAGCAGAAACATTGAAAACTTTTTTTTTTTTTTTTTTGAGCTGGAGAGATTATCCTGTGGTTACGAGCACTTGCTGCTCTTACAGAGGATCTGGATTTAGTTCCCAGCACCCACCTAGTGGCTCATAAATGCCTGTAACTCTAGTTCCAGGGATCCACTGTCTTCCAAAGCCACTAGGCTGTCATGCACAAACATACAAGCAAGAGGAATTTTTTTTTTTTTGTCATTTGTGTATGGGTCACCTGCATGTGCCCTTAGTCGTGTGGAGGTCACAGGAAAATTCATGGGAATTGGTTCTCTTCAACTATATGATTCTAGAAATTGAACTCTGCTCAGAGGTTTGGGGGCAGGTACCTTTACTTGCTGAGCCATTGCACCTGTGCTGAAAGCATTTATGTATTTATTTATTTATATTGAAAATAGATTCTTCTCTCATACAATATACCCCAATCAGTTTCCCCTCCCTCCACTCCTAGCTCTTCCCCCACCTTCCTTCCCCACCAGATCCATGTCCCTCTGTTTTCTTTTTAAATAAGAGCAGGCCTCCAAAAGAAAATAGCCAAACAGGACAAACAAGATAAAATAAGACAAGGTGGAAGACTTCATTTTGAGGCTGGACAAGGCCCAATAAGAATCAGATACCCACTCCCGTTATTAGGACTCTCACAAAATACCAACCTGAAGTGGAACTTTCTGGTTTCTTTGGAGACTTGGTTGTATCATGTGATGTTTTTCTGGAAACTGTCTTATGAAAGGATGTTTTGCTGAGAATGTTGGACTTGAAAGTCCACAAGTCTGGGTAGCCCACCCCACAAAGACACAGAGACTGAGAACGATGCAATAAGCACGAGGTTTATTGAATCCAGTGCACTGGGGCCACCCTGCCAACAGGGCAATGGCGACCCCTGGTTAGTAAGGTACACATTTTTTATACACTTTTCTGGGGCAGAGCTTGGCAACAGCATGAAAGGGTAGGCTCATACTGGTGGTTAATTTTTACTTTTTTTATGATTGGAGGCCCGCGGTGGTAACATCAACCTGTTATCACCCACCTCTGGCTTCAGCCTGTCTTTGACAACAGAGAATTCTGTCCACTTTGTGGGGCCTGAGGCATATCTGTTCCTGGCTCTGCTTTTTCATTTTCTAACGGTTATCTTTGGCCCTTCTGACTATCTGGAATGTTTCCCATTCCAGCTTATCAGCCGCCTTTTGTCTCTCAAGGCCTCACAAGAACAGATACATGGTGTTTTTCTGGAAGCAGCCTGGAAAAGGGGCATGTGATGTTTTGCTAGAGCAGACACTTGAGAGAACACCTGATGTTTGGAAAGGGTGTAAATATAACCCAACAGACAGTGGATGACACTGTATGGTATTGGTTTGCCTTGCCACTCTTTGTTGGTCATCATTTTGTATGACTTCATAGAAAGAAATGCCACCAAAGAACTTCTGGTGGTGTTCCAGCAGCTTCTTTCTGCTTCTGCAGACTCAGGTTGATTGGCAGAGCCTATCTAGATCAAATTGCCACTGCTGATTTGTGAATGGTGTTTTTGGGTGGATCGGGCTGCTGCTGCTGATTGTTGTGAACTGCTGATATCCTGACAAGCAGATTGGATTTGCTCCAAAGAACTATTTCCACATCCTCTCTTGCCCTGTTAACCTTTCCCTTCCTCTACCTAAGGTGGGTGGTGGGCTAGAAGGGAGGTTGACATGTTTAAGAACCCTTATTAAAAGTGGGTTTTAAAAATCATAAGCCTAGAGCAACTATTAAGTTATACATATATGCAGAGGACCTGGTGTAGACTCATGTAGGTCCCATGCTTGCCACTTCAGTCTACAGAGTTCCCCTGATCTCTGAGGGGAGGGATTCAATGGAGACCCCCAAATTTCAGTGACCCCCAGTTCAGACTCCATATCCTTTACTACGAGGGGTCCTTACTAGGATTACCCTCAACAGATTCCAGGAGGTTTCCACTACACTAGGTTTCTATACCACAATCCTGAATGGCCCCAATTCCAGCAGACTCTCCTGGCACTCCCTCCACCCCAACCCCACCTGATTGATCCCTCCTGCTCCCATCCCTACCTGCCTCCACCTCACCTGCAGAATCTCTTTCTCCTCCCCAGAGAGATCTGTAACTTTAATTTTTTTAAAACCTCATTTTAAATGATGCTTTTTAAATGTTTAAAACTCTTTTTTAATTCATCACCCACCAGAGGTTGTGGGAAAGAAAGGGTATGGGGAAATGGACCTGCTTAGAAAGGTTTTTTGTTGTAACTCTAGTCTGTGTTGTCAGGAAATTGGCACTATAGGTTAACAGTGGCAGCTCAATCTACTTGTAAACACTTTTCAGATACATCAGTACTCTAGTTTGGTAGAGTCAGGATAGCAGCAGCAGTGGCATGATCTAGCAGTCAGCCAGGCCTCAGCCTTGGCACTAGGCAACATGAGGGACCAGGGCCAACAGGAAGGCCGGGAAAAGTTCTCGGCTGTGCCTCTCAGCAAAGCGAAGATCAGCAAAGATGTAAGGCCAATAAGTGTTGAACAGCTAGCTCTATAAGCAAACCAAGTTCAGCCCCAGCCACTGTTGAGTCCTATTTATATCCCTATGTGATAGTTTGTATATGCTCAGTCCAGGGAGTGTCATGATTAGAAGGTGTGGCCCTGTTGGAGTAGGTGTGTCATTGTGGGCATGGGTTATAAGATTTATCCTGGCTGCCTGGAAGTCAGTCTTCACTAGCAGCCTTGAGATGAAGGTGCACAGCTCTCAGTTCCTCCTGCACCATGCCTGCCTATATGCTGCCATGCTCCCCAACTTGATAATGGTCTGAACCTCTGAACCTGTAAGCCATCCCCAATTAAATGTTGTCCTTTAAAAGACTTGCCTTGGTCATGGTGTCTGCGCACAGCAGTAAAACCCTAAGACACCCTTTAAACATCATGTGTCCTCTACCGGTCTTGCCTCAGTACATGTGTCTGTCTCAGCTGACATCACTCTGTCAATCAGCTGGAGTCTGAGGAAATGGCAAAAATGCTTTGGCACACCACCAGAAGTTTTGGGTGCGTTTCTCTCTATGGAGTCTAGACAAATGGCTCTCAACTATGCAATGTGAGTCGGACTAATACATGTGTGTCGTTATTGAAGAATCCTTCATCACGTTCATGTGTTTGCTTTAGCAGAACATCTTTTCTCCTGTGTCTGCTTCAGTGAAATGTTCCTTCGTGAGTCTGCCTTAGTCTTTCATCTGTGTCCACTTCAGGAAAACACTCCTTCATGTGTTTGCTCCAGCAGAACACCATCAACACAACTGACTCACCAAAGAACCCTTAAAGTTTCCACTTCAGAGGTCCATTGAAAGCACATTTTAAAAATCCATCCCCCTCCTGTCCATGCAGGTCCCAGGAATTAGCTCCTAAATATGGTCCTAGTACTAGATCTATGAGTTGCTTCTGGAGAGATTATTTAAGAAGGAATAGCAAGGGAAAACAAGGACTTGAGAACTGGCCATCCAGTTTGACGTTCAAGACTTAGCATGGCAGTGCTGCAAGACTTCACCTTGTGTTTTAGCTCTTTCAACTTGAGAGGCACCTTTTGGAGCTTAAGTAGACCGTGGTGCCTTACAGTCCATTCTGTAGAAAAAATGTTAGCCAGAAGAGCTTTCTGAAGTCTCTGATTAAATATGTGAATTGAACATAGCTATCTATGGGTTTCATCCTCTCAGCCCCTAAGAAACTTAAAAGTTCTCCACCAAGAAAGCTAGAGTCCACTTATGAAGAGGTGACAGTGTAGGGACAAGACACTGTTACTAGTCAATTTGATCTTAGAAATATCTTTGATATACTTGTGTGAGGTATATGGTTTTCATTATAGTAGCTGACTTTTGCTATTTGGGGGGAGGGGAGCTCTTCTTTTTCCCACAGTTTCTTTCCCCTGGTTTCAGTGTTAACTGCAAAAGACAACACTGTAGAATACCCATGGACTTTATAAAGACAACACTGTAGAATACCCATGGACTTTATAAAGACAACACTGTAGAATACCCATGGGCTTTACTCTTTATTTCAGGTGTCTGGGGGTAACACCATGGCACAAGGATAGTCGAATCATGTAACTGGACTAAAAACAAAATTAGTTCTTGTGAAAACCTATTAGGAAATATAAGACCTCGGCAAAATTTTCAGACCACCCAGACCAGTTCTCCATAGCCAAGATCTGCAGGTGGTATTTTAGAAATCTGTAGGATCTCAGCTCCTTCATGATAGCTAAGTTGTTACAGGTTATGGCTGAGAGGGCATAGCAGATCCAAAACTGGCAGAGGCGGTAGCTGTTCATTTCACTCTTGCTGGTAGATTGAAAAGGATTCTCAAATAAATCAATAAAAGTAGGAATAAGCTGCATTTGTCTGGCCCTCTTCTGGCTTTCAGGGTTTAAGTAGCACCAACATGCCACACCTTGAATCAGCAGGCTCTTTGCCTTGAATGACATCATCTTTTCATTCTGCAGCAAGGAAATAACTTCTCTCATGTACTCGTTGGCGAACTGTGCAGCACTCATGCCTCCTGTAAGACAAACATTTGTGTTTCCAGAAGTGTGTGGTCAATGTAACTGGTAACAGTTCAGAGGCCATGTGCATTTTTTTTTTTCCCCCGAGACAGGGTTTCTCTGTGTAGCCCTGGCTGTCCTGGAACTCACTCTGTAGACCAGGCTGGCCTCGAACTCAGAAATCTGCCTGCCTCTGCCTCTGCCTCCCAAGTGCTGGAATTAAAGGCGTGCGCCACCACTGCCCAGCTGGCCCTGTGCATTCTTATTCTCTCTGTGTGTGCATGTGTGCATATGTATACATGGGAATGGCTACTATATATATGTGCATACTTGAGGAGGTTAGGGCACAGCCTCAGACATCATTGATTTAAATTATTATTATTAAAATTATTTTAAAATTATTATTATGTTTTGGTTTTCTGAGAGAGGGATTTCTCTGGCTGTCTTGGAACTCACTTTGTAGACTAAGCTAGCTTCCAACTCAAAATGAATCCAGCCTAGTCCTGGATTCATTCATTTTCTCTCTCTCTCTCTCTCTCTCTCTCTCTCTCTCTCTCTCTCTGTGTGTGTGTGTCTCTGTGTGTGTTCTCTGTCTCTCTCTGTTCTCTCTCTCTGTGTTTGTTTTTTTTGTTTTTGTTTTTGTTTTGAGACAGGGTTTCTCTGTGTAGCCCTGATTATTCTGGAACTCACTCTGTAGACCAGGCTGGCCTCCAACTCAGAGATCTGCCTGCCTTTGCCACCAGAGTGGCAAAGTATGCACTACCACTGCCCAGCAGATTCTGCCCAAGATCCTTCTAGTTCAATTTCAAATTCCAACAAGGAACTGACTAAAACTTGCACGGGAAAGAGTACTTTGGAGTTGATTCTGGCGCTTAGAGCTCTGTCCTCGGAGTTCTCTAACTTGTCTTACTCTGATCCCATAATGCTAAGAGTATTCTATCTGATATTAGAGGTTTAGTGGAAGCTGTATGTAAGCCCTTGCTTCCTACCAGCACAGCTAAGACTAATACCAAGCTAAAACATTCTGGTCCTCTTCCCTCAGAAATCAAACATAGCTATCCAGGGATCTGAGCCTTCATGTGATGCACAGCAGAAGTCATTCCTTCCAGGGCTGGGGGCGATTTCTGCGGTTCCGGACTCTGGTTTTGACCATTCAATGACTAAGGATAAGGAGTCCTACATTTGTTCCCCTCCTGGATATCATTCTTTGGAGATTTGGCCCCTCAAGCTACATCTAAATAATTCATTTTCCTACTTAAATTTTCCCCAATCAGTTTTTGACTGATCAATAAAGATACCATCAGCCAATGGCTTGACAAAGGGAGATGGGGTGGGACCCTTAGAGTTTTGAGGGCTAGGACACAGGTTGGGGGAGAAAGAATGCACCATGACTGGGGAAGGAGGATGGGATGCAGGAGCTGCAGGAGAGAAGGCCAACCAGCCGTGGGAGAATTTGGGTGGGTGGTCATTGGCCACTTCACCGACTGGGCCTAGAATAGCAGGGAAAGGTTTAGGAGTGCCCAGCCTTTGAGGTAGCCAAGGCAGTTTAAAATTAACTAGTGTGTGTGTGTGTCTTTCATTAGAAAATCCAAAGAGTTCCTGGGCCTGTGGCTGGAATCGATGGGCCTGCTGGGAGCACAAAGCTGTGTAGCACAAACTCCCCGCTACATATGTTGTCAAGGATGACCTTAAACTTCGGATCTTTCTACTTCTATCTGGGATTAAAGCTGGTCCTGGGGATGAAATCATGCATGCTAGGCAAGTACTCTGACAACTGAGCGGTAGGTATTCCTACCTCAGATCATATCATTGTTGGCTCTTCATGCTAACTCAAGCAGCAGAGAAGGTTCTGTAAGCTTTGCAAACCCTCAAAGCAGGAAAGTGGCCCGGCCCTTGACTGAGGCGGGCTTCAGCAGCCAGGTCCTGCCCCCCAGATGTCCCAAATGGTCATTTTCTTATGGGTGTAATTATCATTTTCAGCCCCAAGGTGAGAGAGTGCCCAGACCCCAACACCTTATAAGGAAAAAAAACCCCACTAATCCTTGAGTAGGAAACCCCACCAATCTTTGAGCTCCACTAAGTTTAGGACTTGAAATCCTACCAATTCTCACCCTGAAAATCTCCACCTAGAAAGTTCTGCCCCCTGAGAAATCCTGTATAAGCCCTGCCTATTGTTTGGTTTCCTGTTGTCTTCTCCCAGGAGCAGAGGCAGCCACTCTGTTCTCCTAATAAATCTCTTTCATTTGCTCTCTGGTGTGAGTCACCTGAAGAAGCCAAGAAAAAGAAGTGGGGCACGACTGTGGCTCCTGAGCTTCTAAGCTCAGCTGGGAATACCCTCCCCTGGTGGGGGGGGGGGGGGGGACTGTGGCTCCTGAGCTTCTGAGCTCAGCTGGGAATACCCTCCCCTGGGGGTGGGGGGGCGCTGTAAAGCCGAGCAGTGAAACCATTGTTACACTGTAGCATTCCAGCCTAGTAGGGGATATCCTTAGGGCTGCACAGCCTCTGCTAAGGAGGCTCCTTTCAGAGCAGCGTGGTTCCTGGGCTCTTCTATCTCAGGATACTTTTCCATTGGGACATTGTCCCACCTCAAAGCTATGTGGTTTTTTGGACTCCTGTGTCTCAGGATATCTTTCTATTCTAGCAGGATGCCAACAATTATTTTATTAAAAGATGATCATAAGGATTAAATAAAGTTTAATAATAAAATTCATCAGGGACACGTGCATGGGTTGGGCCTGGTAATTAGGACAGTTGTGACCTTGCCTTTTACTGGTATACTTACTAGTTTTCTTTTTTTTCTTTCTTCTTCCCCCCTACCGCCCCCCCACCCCCCAAGGGGAAGAGATGACCATTTATTTATCTAGGGCTTGGGGAGCTTGGTTGTGGCGACTCCCGGGAAGATAGACCTGAGGTCTCCCACTCAAGCAGATCCAGTCCGGGCTAGGAAGATATCAGGGATGCACGCTGTAGCTTGTAAGTCCCCTGAGGCCTAGGCAGGCTCCACACAGTGACTCAGCCCCTGGCGCTCACCAACAGCTGGCTGCCCTCCCCTCACCTTGGCCAGCTTCTCACACTCAGGTAGACGCTGGTCCATCGTGGCGCTGTGGTCCACCTCCATCTTCACAATGTGCCCATCGGCCCGCTCTGAGCAGCGGTCCTCCGTGGTCCCTGTCTAAGAGTTCTCTGCTGTCCCCCAGGTTCGGCCATCATTCGTCACTGACACCCACTTATTAGCTTTCTCAGTAACTTTTTTTTTTGGGGGGGGGGGGCGACAAGGTTTCTCTGTTATGTAGCTCTGGTTGTCCCGAAACTTGAATGTAGACCAGGCTGGCCTTGAACTCACAGAGATTCACCTGTTTCTGCCTCCTGCCTATGTGCTGGAATTCAGTGCCACCATGCCCAGTTCTTTCTATTTTAGGAGTGTGTGGGGAAACTACTAATTAAGGTAGAAGTCCACCATGACAGGATAGCCTCTGGGCTTGGGGCAATATGGGAGACTACTGTTAGCAGGGCTTCTCCTTCTCTGACCTTGTCTGGGGAAGCCTACACATATGCTTCTACCTGAAGAATGTCACATAACCTCAGTTTATATGATCAATTTCCTTTCTCCTGACAAAACCTGTTCAGCCAGCTCCTGAGATTCCAGAAATGCTTCCTCATGCTAATGAGGCATTCCAGGTACCCTAAACCCCCAGCCTTTGCCCATCCTGGATGTTTCTACCCTCAGACCCCCCCCCCCCCCCCAATGTATACGCCTTGAATAACCCTAAGTAAAGTTGATCTGCCTCCTGACATCTGGTCCCAGTGTGGTCTTTCACCTTAGGTACTCACAGGGCTTCCAAACACCCGTTCAGTGTCTCCGCTCCCTTTGCCTTGAGGATTGGATGGGAGGGTGGGGAGAGCAAAGACACTTTTTCTACGTAATACTTTGTCTTACTTGAGCAAAGGATGACAAGAGTCTTTCTTTGTAGCCTTGGCTGGCCTGGAATCATTGTGTAGATAGACTAAGTTATCCTCAGACCTGCAAAAACTTTCCTGCTTCTGCCTCCCAAGCTGGGAAAAAATTTATGTATATATATATCTCACCATGCCTGACTGTATGATTACAGCTGTGTAACACCACTCCTGCCTTTGTGATTATACATGTGTACTACCATGCCTGTCTATATGTAGTATACTTTACAAACTATAAAAATAAAATATTTGGCGCTTGTACTGGCTGGTTTTGTGTCAACTTGACACAAGCTGGAATTATCACAGAGAAAGGAGTTTCAGTTGAGAAGATGCCTCCATGAGATCCAGCTGTAAGGCATCTTGTCAATTAGTGATCAAGAGGGCAGGGCCCCTTTTGGGTGGCACCATCTGTGGGCTGGTGGTCTTGGGTTCTATAAGAAAGCCAGCTGAGCAAGCCAGGAGAAGCAAGCCAGTAAGGAACACTCCTCCATGGCATCTACATCAGCTCCTGATCTCTGACCTGTTTGAGTTCCAGTCCTGACTTCCTCTGGTGACAGCAACGTGGAAGTGTAAGCTGAATAAACCCTCCCCCCCCCCCCCCAACTTGCTTCTTGATTATGATGTTTGTGCAGGAATAGAGGCCAGCATAGTCTACAGCAGGAGGTACAGGACAGCCAGGGCCCCAAAGAGAAACCATGTCTCAAAAAACAAACAAAACAAAACAAATTTCAGCTTAATAATGATGATGATAATGATAAACAATACTAATAATCCCCACTAAACTGCTGTGCTCTAACAAGCAGAAAGTTATGAAGCAGCTAGCTCTATTGTTAGCTCAGTGGTGAAGCAGTACCTGTGAAAGACAGCATTCCGATTTTCTGGGCAGCTTGAGCTCTCTTTTCAAAGGATAGTCTTGTATTCTTCAGGATGTTGCCAAGTTCCACAATTTTTTCTTTGTGAAAAATGCAGTCAGTTGTGGAGGTTGGGTTCTCTTCCTCTTGTGGCGTAGCAACAAAATGGTTCTTCACATTACCATTCCAGAAACTTTGGAGGCTTGTACCTAGAGTTCTGAAGAACTCACATGTCGAACTGCAAATACTCCAAATCCGTTCACAAATACCTAACTTGGGGGCCATTGGTGCTCCTGCACTGGAGCGCACTGCCCCACATGGAGATAAAATGGAATTTAGGGCACTGCCTGGCAACACGGTAGAATTCAAAAGAACACAGGAGACAGAAGAAATAAATACCAAGGTTCCTAGCCTGGCATTCCAGGCCCTTTAGGACTAGAACAAAAGCAAGTTGAGCTTCTCTGGGGTCACAAACTCTCAAGTTCAGATGTTTCCCCCAACATATAGCTCATTCCTGTCTTGTCTTGTGCTGGGCTCACTGGGATTCTTTTCTCCTTGTACGATCCATTAGCTTCTGAGTGGCTTTTCCTGGAACTTGCATAGGCTATTGCAAGGCTGTGGTGCTTGTTTTTCTTTACATTGTAGATTTACCCTGTTTTGACAACAGAGCTGAAGCCATCAAGAGAACTATGTGTAACCTCCATCATATGTACCCACCTGTCTGTACCCATGTCTTCTTTCCTTCTGTGCCTGTGGGTGTCCTGTTTGTGTACCTTTGAGCTAACTTTTACCAATCCCCTAAAAGACAGTATTCCTCAATTCTTCCCTTAGTACATTTACAACTGGATCCCTAAAGGTGTGTATACAAGTACAGTACCTGGCCTTTACTTAAAAATAAGTAACAAAGGCCTTTCAGTGAGTGTGGTGGCATCTGTCTATCATTCGAGCATTTGGGAAGAGGCCTTTGAGTATGAAGCTAACCTGGGCCGTATAGCAAGATCCTGTCCCAAAAAAGCTAAAACAGCTCTTGATTCTATGTACTCCAGCTTTTCTCTGTATAGATCAGTTGAGCTCACATCACAGCTTTAAATAACATCTATATCTTGAACACTCAATTTCATGTGTTTAGATTGTTTTCAAACTGGACATTGCCATTTTGCCTAGAATAATCATCGCACAAAGACATACTCCCTCAGCCCCTGTCATCACACACATGCACACACACACCCATGCACACATTTTGAGACAAGGTCTCTACATGTGTGGTTGTGAGTTGCAGTTATGCGCATGTATGTTCAGGTGCCTGCAGTTGGTCCCAGAGGTACTGGCCAGAAGTAGATTTAGAACCTTTCTGCAGCCAATTCCCATCTTTTTTTTTTTTTTTTTTTAATTAAAAGATTTGTCTCAGTTTCAGCTTTCTTTGCTGATCTCATTAGATGACACAGGAAATCTGGAGGAAGCTGGACTTTAGCTATTAGAGAAATTAAGAGATTGTTGGATTTTCACTGGCTTATTATGGCATAGTTTGTAGTCAATGCAGAACCCCAAGGAGGAGAAAAAACTGATTTTGATGAATTATTGCAGATGTACTATGGTGCCATCAAGTTCAAAGGAGAAAAGGATGGAGCCCTTCTCATAGCAGTTTGTCATGGTAAAGTGAGTGAGGGTCTGGATCTCTCAGATGATAATGCCCGTGCTGTTATAACCATAGGGATTCCTTTTCCAAATATGAAGGATCTTCAGACGAAGTCTTTCCTTCTAAGGCGGGGGACCTCAGTCTGTGCCACAGAGCTCCATAACCAAATAGCACCGGGAGAAAGCTAGCATCCCAGGAGTGTGGGCAAGCCCGTGAATTGAGGTAAGACGAGCACCACTGCTCAGCAGGAGCTGCCTGGAATCTTCTGGACACAGGGACTAAGGAACAGCCTGGGATAGGAGCCTTCCGGTTTACGCCTGTGGTCTGTGCCACGTGGCTCCATACCAAATATCGCAGGGAAAGAGCTACCCTCCTAGGAGTGTGGACAAGCCTGTGATCAGGGGTAAGGGCAGTAACTCTGCTCAGAGAGACCCGCCCAGAACCCTCAGGACACAGGAACTGAGGAGTGGCCTTCCGGTTCCTGATTCCTTCTGAAGCCGAGGAGCTGATCCTATGACACAAGGCTCCATAATCAGTGCTAGGAGACAGATGGTCTCCCAGGAGTGCCGACACACGTTTGAGCACAGGAAGACCGCCACTTCTGTTCAAATTCCTCGATCAAGAAGAACCCTTGAAGAGCCATCAGGACACAGGAACCAAGGAACAGCTGGGCACAGGATCCTTCTGGTTTCTTTCTGCACCCCAGAGCTGATCCTGTACCACAGCTCTCCAAACCCAAATTCCTCTCAGCGAGACGGATCTCCAAGGAGTACTGACGCAGAGGCTTGCAGGAAGGACAAGCCACAGTCAGAGAGAGCAAGACCAGCTAACACCAGAGCTAACCAGATGGTGAAAGGCAAGGGCAAGAACATAAGGAACAGAAGCCAAGGCAACTTGGCATCATCAGAACCCAGTTCTCCCACCACAGCGAGCCCTGGATACCCCAACTCACCAGAAAAGGAAGACTCAGATTTAAAATCACTTCTCATGACAATGATAGACTTTAAGAAGGAAATAAATAACTCCCTTAAAGAAATACAAGAAATACAAGGTAAACAGCTAGAAGCCCTTAAAGAGGAAAGACAGGAAAACACAATCAAACAGGTGAAGGAAATGAACAAAACCATCCAGGATCTAAAAATGGAAATAGAAACAATAAAGAACTCACAAAGGGAGACAACCCTGGAGATAGAAACCCTAGGAAAGAGATCAGGAGTCATAGATGCAAGCGTCACCAACAGAATATAAGAGATAGAAGAGAGAATCTCAGGTGCAGAAGATACCATAGAAAACATTGACACAACAGTCAAAGAAAATGCAAAATGCAAAAAGCTCCCAACACAAAACATCCAGGAAATCCAGGACACAATGAGAAGACCAAACCTAAGGATAACAGGTATAGCAGAGAGTGAAGATTCACAACTTAAAGGGCCAGTAAATATCTTCAACAAAATTATAGAATAAAACGTTCCTAACCTAAAGAAAGAGATGAACATAAACATTCAAGAAGCCTACAGAACTCCAAATAGATTGGACCAGAAAAGGAATTCCTCTGATCACATAACAGTCAAAACATCAAATGTACAAAACAAGAATATTAAAAGCAGTAAGGGAAAAAGGTCAAGTCACATATAAAGGCAGACCTATCAGAATTACACCAGACTTCTCACCAGAGAGTATGAAAGCGAGAAGATCCTGGTCAGATCTCATACAGACCCTAAGAGAACACAAGTGCCAACCCAGGCTGCTATACCCAGCAAAACTCTCAATTACCATAGATGGTGACACCAAGATATTTTGTGACAAAACCAAATTTACACAATATCTTTCCACAAACCCAGCTCCACAAAGGATAATAGATGGAAAATGCCAACACAAGGAGTGAAACTACACCCTAGAAAAAGCAAGAAAGTAATCTTTCAACAAACCCAAAAGAAGATAGCCACACACAGAGAAAAATAACATCAAAAATAACAGGAAGCAACAATCACTATTCCTTAATATTTCTTAACATCAATGGACTCAATTTCCCAATAAAAAGACATAGGCTAACAGACTGGATATATAAACATTACCCAGCATTTTGCTGCATACAGGAACCGCACCTCAGTGTTAAAGACAAGCACTACCTCAGAGTAAAGGGCTGGAAAACAATTTTCCAGGCAAACGGTCCCAAGAAACAGGCAGGAATAGCCATTCTAATATCGGATAAAATCAACTTTCAACCAAAAGTCATCAAGAAAGATAAGGAAGGACACTTCATCCCCATCAAAGGAAAAATCTACCAAGAAGAACTCTCAATTCTGAACGTCTATGCTCCAAATGCAAGGGCACCCACATTCATAAAAGAAACTTTACTAAATCTCAAAGCATAATTACACCTCACACAATAACAGTGGGAGACTTCAACACCCCACTCTCATCAATGGACAGATCTTGGAAACACAAACGAAACAGAGACACAGTAAAACTAACAGAAGTAATGGACCAAATGGATTTAACAGATATCTATAGATCATTTCATGCTAAATCAAAAAATATACTTTCTTCTCAGCACCTCATGGCACTTTCTCCAAAATTGACCATGTAATTGGTCACAAAACAAATCTCAACAGATGTAAGAAGATTGAAATAATCCCATGCCTCCTATTAGATCACTACGGATTAAGGCTGGTCTTCAATGGCAACAAAGACAACAGAAAACCCACATAACATGGAAGCTGAACAACACTCTACTCAATGAAAACTTGGTCAAGGAAGAAATAAAGAAAAAAATTAAAGACTTCCTAGAATTTAATGAAAATGAAAGTACAACATACCCAAACTTACAGGACACAATGAAAGCAGTGTTAAGAGAAAAACTCACAGCTCTGAGTGCCTCCAAAAAGAAACTGGGGAGAGTATATACTAGCAGCTTAACAGCACACTTGAAAGCTCTAGAATAAAAGGAAGCTAATGCAACCAACAGGAGTAGAAGGCAAGAAATAATCAAACTCAGGGCTGAAATCAACCAGGTAGAAACTAAAAAAACTATACAAAGAAACAACAAAACCAGGAGCTGGTTCTTTGAGAAAACCAACAAGATAGACAAACCCTTAGCTAGAAAACCAGAGGGCACGGAGACAGTATCCAAACTAACAAAATTAGAAATGAAAAGGGACATATAACAACAGACTCTGAGGAAATTCAAAAAAATCATCAGATCCTACTACAACAGCCTATACTCAACAAAATTGGAAAATCAGGATGAAATTGACAATTTTCTAGACAGATACCAAATACCAAAGTTAAGTCAGGATCAGATTAACCATCTAAACAGTAACCCCTAAAGAAATAGAAGCAATTGTTAAAAGTCTCCCAACCAAAAAAAGCACAAGACCAGATGGGTTTAGTGCAGAATTCTATCAGACCTTCAAAGAAGACCTAATATCAATAGTCTTCAAAGTATTCCACAAAATAGAAACAGAAGGAACACTACCTAATTCATTCTATGAGGCCACGGTTACACGGATACCAAAACCTCACAAAGACTCAACAAAGAAAGAAAACTTTAGACCAATTTTCCTTATGAATATTGATGCAAAAATACTCAATAAAATTCTCAAAAACCGAATCCAAGAACACATCAAAACAATCATTCATTACCATTAAGTAGGCTTCATTCTAGGGATGCAGGGATGGTTCAATACCTGGAAATCCATCAATGTAATCCACTACATAAACAAACTCAAAGAAAAAAACCTCATGGCCATTTCATTAGATGCTGAAAAAGCATTTGACAAAATTCAACATCCCTTCATGATAAAAGTCTTGGAAAGATCAGGAATTCAAGGCCCATATCTAAACATAGTAAAAGCAATATACAGCAAACCAGTAGCCAACATCAAACTAAATGGAGAGACACTTGAAGCATTCCCACTAAAATCAGGGACTAGACAAGGCTGTCCACTCTCTCCCTATCTATTCAATATAGTACTTGAAGTCCTAGCTAGAGCAATTAGACAACAAAAGGAGGTCAAAGGGATACAAATTGGAAAGGAAGAAATCAAAATATCTCTATTTGCAGATGATATGATCTGATACTTAAGTGACCCCAAAAACTCCACCAGAGAACTGCTACAGCTGATAAACAACTTCAGCAAAGTGGCCGGATATAAAATTAACTCAAACAAATCAGTAGCCTTCCTATACTCGAAGGATAAACAGGCTGAGAAAGAAATTAGCGAAATGACACCCTTCATAATAGTCACAAACAATATAAAGTATCTTGGTGTGACTCTAACCAAACAAGTGAAAGATCTGTATTACAAGAACTTCAAGTCACTGAAGAAAGAAATCGAAGAAGACCAGAAGATGGAAAGATCTCCGATGCTCATGGATTGGCAGGATTAATATAGTAAAAATGGCCATCTTGCTGAAAGCAATCTACAGATTCAATGCAATCCCCATCAAAATTCCAACACAATTCTTCATAGACTTAGAAAGAGTAATTTTCAAATTCATTTGGAATAACAAAAAACCCGGGATAGCAAAAACTATTCTCAACAATAAAAGAATTCCAGGGGGAATCAGCATCCCTGACCTCAAGCTGTACTACAGAGCAGTAGTGATAAAAACTGCATGATATTGATACAGTGACAGGCAGGTAGATCAATGGAATAGAATTGAAGACCCAGAAATGAACCCACACACCTACGGTCACTTGATCTTTAACAAAGGAGCTAAAATCATACAGTGGAAAAAAGACAGCATTTTCAACAAATGGTGCTGGATCAACTGGAGGTCAACATGTAGAAGAATGCAAATTGATCCATTCCTATCTCCCTGTACAAAGCTCAAGTCCAAGTGGATCGAGGACCTTCACATAAAACCAGATACACTGAATCTAATAGAAGAGAAAGTGAGGGAAAGGCTCAAACACATGGGCACAGGATGAAAGTTCCTGAACAGAACACCAATGGCTTATGCTCTAAGATCAAGAAGGTCACAAATGGGACCTCATGAAATTGCAAAGCTTCTGTAAGGCAAAGGACACTGTCAATAGGACAAACGGGCAACCAACAGATTAGGAAAAGATCTTACCAATCCTACGTCCAATAGAGGGCTAATATCCAATATATACAAAAACTCAAGAAGTTAGACTCCAGAGAATCAAATAACCCTATCAAAAAATGGGAAACAAAGTTTAACAGAGAATTCTCAACTGAGGAAACTCAAAGGGCTGAGAAGCACCTAGAGAAATGTTCACTATCCTTAGTCATCAGGGAAATGCAAATCAAAACAACCCTGAGATTCCATCTCACACCAGTCAGAATGGCTAAGATCAAAAACTCAGGTGACAGCAGATGATGGTGAGGATGTGGAGACAGAGGAACACTCCTCCATTGCTGGTGGGATTGCAAGCTGGTACAACCACTCTGGAAATCAGTTTGTCAGACCCTAAGAAAATTGGACATGATACTTCCTGAGGACCCAGCTATACCACTCCTGGGCATATATACCCAGAAGATGCTCCAATATATAATATAGACACATGTTCCACTATGTTCATAGCAGCCATATTTATAATAGCCAGAAGCTGGAAACAACCCAGATGTCCCTCAACAGAGGAATGGGTACAGAAAATGTGGTACATTTACACAATGGAATACTACTCAACTATTAAAAACAACGACTTCATGAAATTCACAGGCAAATTGATGGAACTTGAAAATATCATCCTGAGTGAGGTAACTCAGTCACAAAAGAACAAACACCGTATGTACTCACTGAGAAGTGGATATTAGCCCAAAAATTCGGAATACCACAATTCACAGCAACTGTTGGACTGAGCATGGGGCCCTAGATGGAGGAGTTGAAAAAGGGTCTGAAGGAGCTGAGGGGGTTTGCTGCCCCATGGAGGGAGCAACAGTGTCAACTGGCTAGACTCCCCGGAGCTCCTGGAGACTGGACCACCAACCAAAGAATAGACATGGAGGGACCCATGGTGCTGGCCACATATGTGGCAGAGGAGGGTCTTGTTAGCCATTAGGGGGAGGAGAGGCCCTTGGGTCTGAGAGTGTTAGATGCCCCAGTATAGGGGAATGGCAGAGAGGGAAGATTGAAGTGGGTGGGTGGGTGGGTCGGGGAATACCCTCATAGAGGCAGGGGAGGGGGGATGGGATAGGGAGTTTCCAAAGGGGAGATCTGGAAAGGGGAAAACATTTGAAATGTAAATAAAGTATCAAAAATTAAAAAAAAAAGATTTGTCTCATTTTTGTTTTTGTTTTTGTGTGTATGAGTTTTGTCAGCATGTATGTCTAAATACCAAATGTGTGCCTTCTGACTTGACTTGGAAGTCGGAAGAGGGCGATGAATTCCCTGCAGTTATAGATTGATTGGGAAGCTGCCATGTAGGCCTATGAATTGAACCAGGGTCCTCTGCAAGAACATGGAGTTTTCTTAAGCACTGAGCAATCTCTCCAGCCCCTAAAGATTTGATGTTGTTGTTGTTGTTGTTATTGTTGTTGTTTTGGTAACACTCTGCCGGCACCCTTAGGTATAGTCACATAAACCTTACTCCACACCTACACTACATACTGCAAAAGTAATGAGTTTGAGGCAGACTGAACTAAATGAAACATTGTCTCAAAACACACACACATACACACACACACACACATACACACACACACCCCAAACAAACAAAAAAAACAACCCTCCAATCCCAAACCCAATACTTGGAGTCAAGGTGTATGTCCTTGTATAATTGATCCTGATGCAGTGAATGTGTGTTTGAGTGTGTGTGTGTGTGTGTGCGTGTGTGTGTGTGTCCATACCTGAGTACAAGTGCTTTCAAAGGCCAAAAGAGGACACTGGATTCCCCTGAAGCTAGACTTTACAGATGGTTGTGAGCTGCCTGACTTGGGAGCTGGGAATTGAACTGAAGTCCTCTGAAAGGCAGTATGTTCTCTTAACTACTGTGCTATTTCTCCAGCTTAACTCCTGAGACCTTGATTTTACTGTCTTTGTCAACCAAGCACTGTAATTGGGCTCTGATGCTCAGTTGTGTGTGGTGTGTGTGTGTGTCGTTTTGTTTGTTGAGACAGAGACCACTTAGTAGCCTTGGGTGGCCTAGGACTTGCTATGTAGACCATCAGGCAGGCCTTGAATGCACAGAGATCTGCTTATCTACTTGCCTCAGCCTCTCACAATTTTATCTATCTATCTATCTATCTATCTATCTATCTATCTATCTATCATCTGTCTATCTACCTATTATCTGTCTGTCTATCTATCTACCTATCTATCATCTATCTGTCTATCTACCTATCTATCTATCATCTATCTGTACAGGACACAGTAATGTGAGCTTCAAAAGCCTTGCCAACCACATGGCTACTCCCTCAGCCTGGCTCTGTCCACTGGTTGCAGCTTCTTGGGCAGGAGCTCCACATTCAGGCCATAACTTCTTCCTCTGCAGACTTTGAGTTCACTCTATGCTGTTTCATGAGTTCTCCTCCTGGCGTGGGGTGGGGTGGGGTTGGTGGGTGAATACCACTTGCAGGACTCCTACACTGCACACGCCTGCTTCAGGTTTTCCTTCTGAAATCTCAATCAATGGAAGCTCCCTCTGAGGTCATTCTCTGCTGCATAATGAAGTCAAAGGTAGCTTCAGCTATAAAGACCTTGTCTCAAAGCAGGGTGGGGTGGGTAGGGAACAGGTTGGAGAGATGGCTCAGCTGTTAAAAGCACTTGCTTTGGATCCCATGTAGGCATTGTATATTTGCCTATAACCCCAGCTCTGAGGAGGGGTGGGAAGATGGGGATTGTTGGATCTCGATGGATCCTAGTTTAGACATACCAACACAAATCCTGGATTCAGAGAGATCCTCAAAGAAATAGGCAGCGAGGGACAGAGGACATCTGACTTCTCCTGGCCTTCATGTGTGTATAACTGAAAAGCTCAACATATATATGTGCATACATTTACCCACACATGCAAATAAATCAAGAAATCTTTTTAAAAATTGGGAGAAGAAACTCCAAGTATATTCAGAGAACCTACACTGGATATAGACGAGAGGCACTGAACAATACAAAGTGGGCAAAGGAAGGCCTAGCTAGAATGTTCATTAAGTAAAGACCTTGATACTTACCAAAAGGCTGGTTTTAAGAACAGAAACTGTGGCTTTGTCGAATATCATCACTCAGGAAAGGCAGGAAGGCTGCTGGTTCAGTCTGAAGATGTTTTAGATGGTTGCTTTCCTCCTGTGTACTCTAGTCTACTCCTTACATCGGGATACAAAATTCCCTTATGATGCTCACTTCAGGATAATAAGCTCACTCAAGAAGACAATTAGGAGTCAGATAAGGACCATGAGGTGGCTCCGTGAGTGGAGACCCTTGCTGTGTAAGCCTGAAAAAAAGCTGAGCTTGATTCTGGGAACCTGTGTAAAGGTGGAGGAGAGAACAGACAGCACAGGGCTGTCCTGTGACCCCCGCAGGTGCACCATGGCATGCGTACCCTCCCCCACCACATAATGCACACATATAGTAATAGATACAATTTTAAAAAATATATACCAGATTCTACGCTAGACTAGTAATTAAAAATAATTTTTATTTTGACTTACATGATTGAAAGAGGCATGAATACAAATACCACAAACCAAAAAGCAGAACACAGAGGTGAATACAAGAGACATGACACTAATTATCCATGCGGTATTCAAAAATGCTTCAAATCCACAAATAAACCAAACAAAAGCCCCGTGACAGCTGTGATTTCACTTTCTACAAAAGAGACATTGAACTGTTTAACCTGGACTATATAGCCTATACATACTATCACTGTACAACATACCTAACTTTAAATTGAGGGATATGTGCATATATATAATATTTACAAATATACAAATACGTACAGTGGAACTTCACAGTTGAAAGAATGTGTGGCCAGAAGCCTGGCAAACAATTTTCACTTTAAAATGAAAGGAACCTTTTAAAAAGTCTTGCTAAGATGTAAATATTGAAACTAAGATCTAATTGGTATTTAATACAAACACATCCAGAACACAGTTCAAATTGCACTCACACGTATTGTGATGTCTTGGCATACCCACCCCTTGCACACTTTGTAAGAGACTGAGTCTCTACCCTGGTACTAAGCTGCTGTGGAAACTATGGGGCAGTTTCCATCTCTCAGAGCCTTTTGCTTCCTAACCTCATGGCCAATTTTATAGAAACAAGAACTACTTTCAGTACCCCAATATTCTATCCAGTTAGGATGCATCCAAAGTCCAGGTCCCCACCTGAAAGAGCAATATATCTTTCTGAATCTACAACTTTGGGGTGTGTATTTGTCTTAGCCAATAAAATAAAATAAAATAAAATAAAATAAAATAAAATAAAATTCATATGTAGAACCGGGCTTAGTGGGCATAGTGGCTTGTGCCTGTAAGCCCAGCTCTGGAGGCAGAGGCTGGAGAACTCTTGCAAATTCAAAGTCAGGCTAGCCTGTATACTGAGTTCCAGGCTGGTCAGGACTGCAAGAGGGAGACTCTGTTTCTAGACAAAACAAAAACCAAACAACAACAAAAACCCAAGCATGTGATAAAGATGGCTCTGGTTAAAGAACAAAAGCTTAAGCTTTGAGGTTTTGTTTGCTTTTAATAGCATAGGTACAATCTTAACGAAGCAGTATCCTTCCATTTATCTCTGAAACCACATGGATAGACGATATGGAAATTCTCAGGATGGAAATAGAAGCAAATAGTAGGAACTATCAAAAACTAAGATATAAACCTTAGGTCCCCTCAGCTCCCCGTAGTTTCATGTATCCCAGGTTGCCCTGGGAACTCCCTAGGTAGCTGAAGATGACCGTGGACTTCGGTCCTACTTCCTTCTGCTCCTGAGCACTGAGTTTAAATGAGCAACATGCCCAACTTACTCAGTGCTGGGGATGAACCCAAGCTCTGTGTACACTAGGCAAGCACTCTACCAAGGGAGCCACATCCTCAGATCTAAAATTTACTGTCTTATAATTGATCATTTTGCCGGGTTCTGTAAGAAAACTCTTATTTGCAGTACAGCTTTTTTGTGCTTTGTCTTTAAAATAAACTTCGGTAGCTAAGGGGCCACTCAACCCTGAGAACACAGCAGAAAGATGGCAAGGCATAGGATACGTATCCAAAGAGCACATGAGAGTTCAAGCTTACAGATTGAACTTCCAAACAGGCGTAAAGATGGCTATTTTCAAATTCTACAGTAAGGTAAGATGAACTTTGAAGTGCTGTCAGTCACAAGTACGATGTAGCTCGGTGAGTTACACATAGCCCTGTTCTGTGGGCTGAGGAAAAGTAGACAGTACAGTGTGATGGACTTTGAGATCTCCATATTGGCAGCAGCAGCAGCTCTCTGCTGTCTGGCCACAGCACAGCACCCTCTTGAGGACAAGGGCCAGGTATCATGGGGATAGCAGTCAGGCAGTGCTAACATGGAATTTAAAAGGCAGTGGCAACTTCGGTTCCATGACGACCTCCCACTTTAACACAATCTCGAGGGAATTTGTCTAGTTGTTCGTACGCCAGTCGTCCATCTTCTCCTGGATAGGGAACATTAAACATGGATACATCACATATGCATCACACAGACTAATATGGTGGAACTATGCTATGGAAACTTTGTTCACAGTTCCTGGGAATTGAACCCAGGCCCTCATGTATTTTAGACCAAACACTTCCCCCCTGAGCTACCCCTTCAGCCTTGTATTGCAGCCTTAGCTAGTTACTATGTTAAGGAAAAGTGATTTTCTATCATTCTTAGTTAGATTATGGGTTTCTAGGCAATGCTTAGAACAACTAAGAACCTTTGAGTTAACAGAGACCAGATGTAAGGCAAGGCACAAAACAAAGTACAAGTCTGTACCATCTGCTACCAATTGCTTATGGCAGATTAATTTTTGTTTAGTGTCTTAGGGACTTCAGGAAGGTTTATCCTTGGCCTCGGTGTGTTGAATCTCTATGTAACTTGAATGCATTCTCTATTGGTTTAGTTACATTATATCATACACACACATCATTATACATTATGTTATTACTTACATCTACATGACTAATGGTAAAAGTTAGACTTTCAAGATTCGGCTGACAGGTAGTCTTTACCTCTTAAACACACAGTGTTCCTCCAGGCAATGGATTATTCAGTCTTGTTTATAGCCATCTCTTTTGTTTATCTACTTATTGTGCATGTGAGTGCATGTGTGCATGTGCACCACTGCATGCATGTGGAGGTCAGGCCTCTCCTTCCACATTGAGGCAAGGCCCCTCTTGTTTCTGCTGCTACGCTGCACACTAGCATGTCCATGAGCTTCTGAGTGAGTCTCTTGCCTCCATCTCCCATCCCACTACAGGGATGCTGGTATTACAGATGTGTTCTGAGGACTGAACTCATGTTGTCAAATGTGGGCAGCTATCATCTTACTCTCTGAGCTTCTCTCTGACCCCCATAGGAACATCTGAGATAGCTAACATATTCTGAAAATTTATTTTGTTACTATTTAAAAAACTGATTAAAATGTATTATGAGAGCTGGGGGCGAACCAGAGATAATGTTCACATTACAGAGTGAGCCGAAGACTGCCTTGGCTACATTGAAAGACTGTCATAAGAAAATAAAAGCCAGGTGAGGTGGCACAGACCTGTAATCCTACCTACACAAGAGCCAGAGGCAGGAAGATCACTACCAGTTCAAGTAAACCTGAACAACTTAGTGAAACCCTGTCTCAGAATGAAGTGTTTAAAAGGGGGGTGGTTTATCAGGCTCAGTTGTAGTGCACTTGCCTAGCAAGCAGGAGACCTTGGGTTCAAGCCCTAGTTCTCTTAAAATGAATGTAGTCCTGGCTGTCCTGGAACTCCCTCTGTAGATCAAGCTGGACTTGAACTTAGAGATCTGCCTGCCTCTGCCTCCCAAGTGCTGGGACACAGGCATGCACCACCATGCCCAGCCCTAGCACAGTAGGACAATAAATACCTAGTGTTCCCTTAGGTCAAAGGGGAATGATACTGAAAGGGGAATGGAAGACAGATAGAATGTAGCTTTCTCAGAGAGACAAAGTGGGGTTTAACCCACGTAGCCAAGGCAGTCTTCGGCTCACTCTGTAATGTGAGCATCATCCCTGGTTCACCCACCCCTCATATTCCTACATTTTAATCAGTTTTTTAAAATAGTGACACAATATATTTGCACAATATGTTAGCTATCTCAGATGTTGCTACTGGGGCCAGAGAGAAGGCTCAGCTGTGCATTACTCGAACGTCACAAGAAGGAGAGCACTGGTTAACAAAATGCTGGAAATATACTAACATGAGTGGCTTTGGAGAAGGAGAGACCCTCCAAATGGATCCTTAAGTTCTCTACGTGTGCCACCAAGCACGGGCTAAGCACCTGTAACCCAATGCATGAGCTGTCAAATTGGTGAGCACTGTTAAGACTTCACAACAGAAAGCCTTTACTCCCCTTGTTCTGAAGCCCGCCCCCCTATCATGGTTGTAGCCATTTTGTTTCATGCCCACCAGCTACTTCATATTGTTACTGTAACATGCCTGCCAGCCATTGGCACAGAAAAATAACTCGACTTAGAACAGGGTCATGCTGACCACATACCCTGTTATGTTCTCTATGTTATGAGGTTTGTTAATCTTAAGAAATTCCACAACTATAAGCCCATAAAGGACCTATCAAATTAAAGGCCAGTATGAACTCTTGTGTCTAAAATGGCTTGAGTCAGGGCCAACTACCAGGCAACACTTCTAGCACCTGCATATGAGCTCATTGTGGTTTTTTGTATAAGCTGACCCTGAGAAACGTACAGTTTTGAGCTCTAGAGCCTTAGCTGTTGCCCTGATCGATCAGTCTTTAGATGTGTGTTCAATAAACCATCTTTGTCTAACTGAGATCAGTGTTTGAGTGGTGACTCCTGGACCCCAACACCTTGGACACGATAGGTTGTAGTTAAATGTATATAAATGTAAAATGTTGCATAAAAATGCCTTCAAGGTAGGCATAAACATTTATCCATAACACATAATTTTCATCTTTAACCTTGAGTTTTATGGCTAAGGTATCTCATGTATATACAAATATTCAAACCTTAAAAAAAAACAACAAAATCTGAAGTTCCTTTGGTGGAACTCATCTGGGATGAGGGATGTCTAGCTTTTACTATTCCAGTGGCACAACCAGAGCTGTCCCCCAGGGACATCTTGCTAGCTGTTCTGGCATAGCCAAGGCTATGAGTGAAGATGTTTGCCACCAAGCTTGGCGACCTGAGTTCAATTCCTTGGATTTACATACTGGTAAATGCACCTTTGCATAGGTGCCCTGGCAGGCATACCCTCAGCACATACACACGATCCCATACAAAAACAAAAACCAAATCAATGTTTAAAAATATGGAGATAGAATTAAATAAAGTAAAAACTTTGGAGGGAGCAGGGGCTGGGATCAACACTAGGACCTTGCCCATGGTGCCAGGTGCTCCACCACTGAGTTATGTCTGCCACCCAAAAGTTGGAAGTTGAGTTTCTAGCTGAGCTGAGCAAGCGCTGGGTGCTGCTACTAGATGCTATATTGGATGGTAGATGCTAAGAACATTCCCATTGCACAGAGGGCCTCTCAGCCATCCAAGGTTATAAGGTTGGAGCAAGTATGCTCTAGTTAGTGAAGAGCTGCTGCTTGGCCCTGTCAGTGCTTGCCATGACTCTAGCCCTTTGTCATAGAGTGTCCTATTGGTTGCCATTAGGAATACTCGAGCACTGTGGGAAAAGTGCATCAATTTTCGTGCATCAGGGTCAAGGAAGCATCTCAACATTGATTTTGGGGGTGGGGTCCTCCACCTCTACTACATATTAGAAGGTTTTTAAAATCCCCATGCAGGGGTGCCCTGGAGACCTCAGGGAGCAGCCTCATTGGGTGGAGAAGAGGCACAGTGACATTGGGCTTCCCTGGAGACTTGGGTATGCAGCAAGTGGAGAAGTCTGAAGAGGGCAGGGAGGCCTGGGTGGTGTGAGCGTCGTGGGAAGGGGGATGTGAGCGTCGTGGGGAGGGGGGTGTGTGAGCGGCGGGGGGGGGGGGGGGTGAGGGGGGGGGGGGGGGGGGGGGAGGGGTGGGTGGGGGGGAGGGGGGTGTGAGCATCGTGGGAAGGGGTGTGGTGAAGCAGATGTGCTGGTCATTCCTGGAGTGCACCTTGGAGTGCAGCTAAGTGAGTTTGGGGTGCAGGCCACAGGGTACCCCTCCCTCTCCTCCAGTTTACCATGGAAAGAGATACACCGTCTGTATAAACATCTAGCTATTGTTTATTGTTTTTAAATCTTCACTGTTATTTCAGAACCCGGAGGGATAAAAGACATTATGCCACTAATACCCTGGGTACATTTCAGAGAATTAAATAACTTCTATATCTAAAACAGCCACAGAGAATAACTGTTTTATCCTTTAAACAAACATGGGCTGGCTAAGCTTCCTCAAAAAAGAATGGTATATTCAACAGCGGTGCCAGGTCTTATTAATCCCATACTTGTAAGAAAGAATGGCTCAAGATAAATGGGATTTTCATGGTGGTTATAATAACCATAAATCTTCTTCACATGGTTAAGATGTATTGTCAAGCCAGAGTGGCTTTTTCTTGGTGACATTG
The DNA here is from genome assembly GCA_019843965.1 of Rhynchomys soricoides. NCBI lineage: Eukaryota > Metazoa > Chordata > Mammalia > Rodentia > Muridae > Rhynchomys > Rhynchomys soricoides. Next base: position 322,775 of record JADRCH010000360.1, read on the forward strand.
GCAGGGCTAGGTTTAAAGACTTTTAGAAGATATTTTTTTTTAAATTTAGAGCACATGACTATAGTAACGTTTTTCTATAACTCTCTCCTCCCTTCCTCTTCTTCTCTCCCTTCCTAATCCTCTATGTGTATATGTGAGGATAGGGACTTTGTAGCCCACACTGGCTTAGAACTCAATATGTAGCCTAGGTTAGCCCCAAACTTGTGGCAAGACGACTTCTTTCTTCTTCTTCTTCTTCTTCTTCTTCTTCTTCTTCTTCTTCTTCTTCTTCTTCTTCTTCTTCTTCT
>JADRCH010000360.1:323071-423660 GCA_019843965.1 Rhynchomys soricoides
CTTCTTCTTCTTCTTCTTCTTCTTCTTCTTCTTCTTCTTCTTCTTCTCCTCCTCCTCCTCCTCCTCCTCCTCCTCCTCCTCCTCCCTCCTTCCTTCCTCCTTCCTTTTCCTCCTCCTTCCTCCTCCTCCCTCCTCCTCCCTCGTTCTCCCTCCTCTTCCTCCTCCTCCTCTTCCTCCTCCTCCTCCTCCTCCTCCTCCTCCTTCTTCTTCTTCTTTTTTGGTTTTTCGAGACAGAGTTTCTCTGTGTAGCCCTGGCTGTCTTGGAACTCGCTCTGTAGACCAGGCTGGCCTCAAACTCAGAAATCCACCTGCCTCTGCCTCCCAAGTGCTGGGGTTAAAGGCGTGCACGGACTACTGCCTGGTGTGGCAAGACTTCTGTCTCTACCTCCGAAGTGCTTGGATTACAGGCATGAGCTACCAGCAACAATTGTCTATTTGATACAGAGTTAAGAGAGGTTTTCCTGATGTCTGGGGATGGGGCTTGGTTGATGAAGTACTGGCCTAACATGCACAGAATCCTGGATTTGATCATTAGCACCAAATAAATCAGAGGCTGTGTCACACACTTGTAAGGCTGGCTCTTGGGAAGTAGAGGCAGGAGGATTAGAAATTCAAGCCTATTTTTTTAGGGTACATAGTGAGTTCATGGCTAATCAGGGATACATGAGACTCTGCTTTTAAAAAAAGGAAAAAGTAAATAGATCCTTTGATATCTGCATTCCCAAAGTCCACCCAAAAGGAGCAACAACAATGAAGGGCACGAACCCTCACAAAGGGGGGGGGGCTATCTGGATATTCCAGAATGAAATAACAGCAGGCAAGAAGAGGTCCCTGTGAGGCCAAGGCACCCGGGGTGCATAGCATTCGTTGCAGAGGTCAGGTGCATTGACTTTGCTGTGCCATCTCCACACTGGCAGCCATGCTGCTCTCTACAGCTCCTCTTTGCCTTCTGTGCTCCAGCTCCTAACACTTCTGCTTTCATGAAACGGTCTCACTGTGCAGTCTAAACTGTCCTTGAACTTGAGGTGATTCTCCTGCCTCCTCATCTTCAGTGCTGGTTACAGATATGATTGACCACTGTCAGATCATAGTTTTGATTCTAAATAGGACTTATGAAGCCTTGGAGATAACAAGAGGACCCCCCCCCTTTCCCCCCAACCTTGTGCAGGGAGAACAAGGTGCAAGAGCTAGGAGCACAGAGTACACAGGCAAAGAGAAAGCGATTGAAGCAGATGACACAAACCTTCCCTTAGGTTCCCAGGAGAATATCAGATGTAAATGAACACACAAAAACAAACTCACCAAGAGACAGGAGGGTTTCCGAGGCCACGGTTCTGATTTCTTCGGTGTCAGACTGACACAATGTCACTAGCATTTTAATGCTTTCGGTGGCCTGCCAGGGGAAATAGATCAGTGCCTGACTCTTAGACTAAACGGCTAATTCTTTAAGTTCTATCCCATCGCTTCCAAAATAACCCTCCTTTTAGAACTCTGTGCTTGCATTATACTATGTGTGGGATTCTTTTCCAGCTGGGGGTGGAATGGGGGAGGAATTGGTTCGCAAAAAAGGCTTCTGTTTCCAGAAGGGACTGTATCTTTTGGGAGACAAGGAATAGAGTTGGGCTGAGGTTCTCTCAGCTGGAGATACACCGGGGTTAAGACCAGGGCTCTGCTTCATCCTACACAGCACATAAGTCCAGTAGAACCAAGATGGGCTGCTGCACCCTGCGAGCCTATCGGTGTGAAGTCTGTAGCAGAGACACAGAGATGCTCAGCAGCGATGAGTCACAGCACACCAGGAGAGTGCCCAAATAAATACTTAACCAATGGGGATTTTTTTTGGGGGGGGGGGAGTCACTGGTAGGTAATTTTTTGACCAAGTAACAAGGAAGGCAAAATTTCCCAAGGTTGTTTTTCTTCACAGATCATTAGCTTTTCCCTTAATGACATCAGCCTCTTGTTTTCATGTCCCCTCAAGGCCTGTTCCTTGTCCCATGTGCCCATCTAAGGTTTTAGCAAGTACTAAGGGGCAGCCCTCTCATTGTTTTTCCTGGCACCTCTCCTAGTGTTTCTGTGGTAAAGATGGTCACACATGAGATCCGATGGAAAGCCACAGTTCTGTTGGAGATCTGTAGCCTTTGCCGCCCTGTGTTTGCAGTTAGCTCTCTCCCTGCTCACTAAGGCCTCCTCTAGCACAGTGACCATTGCACAGCAGTCAGGTGCATCCACCATGCAGTCTGAGTGTGGCTAAGGCTAACAGTGTAGCCTGAATCATATAAAATCATGAACTTAAAACAGTGAGATTTTTTTTTTTTTTAAATGCCACTGTGAACTTTGAGGCTGATGACTCATGTCATGATGTCAAAGGCTGGACACACCTGCAAACTAATTCCAAGAGAAAGGATCTGAGAACTCAGTGGTACACTGAGTTAGATACTTCAAGGCAGGCTTGATTTTTCTATGCTAATTTATACACAATACACATTGGGGAAATCCTGTATCATCTCTTTCTGAGGCAAGATGCTCTTCTAAAATTGACCCAAAGTCACACTGGTTACTTGGGCAATGCTAAACTGACTATTCCCTATTTGGTGAATTTAACAAAGTCATATGCAGTCCATGGTCAAGGGGAAAAAGGACCCTGACTGAGTGGCTCCAGGGGGCTGAGAGACACTGCTACACTACAAGAGAATAAGAATATAGCTTCAAATATGGGAAGCACTGGACATGTCTGCCTGGCATGGACTGCCTCTGAGCTTCACAGACATGTGTTGCTCTAGGGTTGACCAGGGATGGGGGCCCTGAGTGTGGATTGGCATGTGGGGCTGTAGGGCTTTGGGGCTGGACTTTACCTCCAGGCTCTTTAGGGCCAGGCATGCTGCCTTCTGTAGCTGGAGATTGGTCTTCGTTAGTGCTTCGCAATAATAGAGCAAGGCCTGAAGGGGAACGAGAGATGCTGTAAGACATGTTGAACTGTTTGTCACTAATGTAGTGTGTAAGAACAAGGGAGGGTGTGGGGGGGAGATGGAATATCTTCTCCCATATGTGATATGTAGATTTTTAATTCTTTAAAACCCCCTTTTGTTTTATTTTACCGGTATGGTGTTCTGCCTGTGTACATGTCTGTGCACCTCATGGTGAGTTCTAAGCCAGCATGGTCTGTATCAGAAGTTCTGAGCTAGTCAGGATTATATAGTGAGAGATGTCCCAGAAGAACATTAGTTGCTCTTCCATGGGACCCAGGTTTGGTTCTCACCACCCACATAACAGTTCACAATCAGCTGTAACCTCTGTCTCAAGGAATCTAACGCCCCCACCAAAGGAGCAAGAAATGCCACAAAAGAGAGGCAGAAAAGGACATAGGTGTTGGGAGTTAGGGAGGAGGCTGTAAAATGCTATCTTCAGGGCATCACTCAGCTATTGCAAACATGATCTCGCAGCAGCTGGGCGCTAGGCCTGAACAAGACTGGGCCTGCCAGGTTTAGATCAGGGAGGGGCTCATGGGAGAGTCTAGGCCCTGCCTATTGGTTACTGATGGATTCTGGGGAGAGCTATTATCTTCAGCTGTGTTCTGAATGATGCATCCACCTGCTAGGTTGCAGTTCCAACCCCGTGGGCACACACACAACCCTGGTTAAACTGAAAGGGTCAAAGAAAAAAGCCATGGAGGAAGTGACCAGTGGGTGGAGGCGGATATGACAGGGTGGGCGGAGACAAGAGAAGGTGGGGCGAGTGGGCACTAAATTACCGAAGAACAAGCTCAGCAATAAAAGTAAAAAAAGTTACTCATTTCTGTATTCTAAAAATAATAAGAAGTACAGAAATATTATATAAATATATCTCCACGAGGTAAACGGTAGCATGGCCTTTCACACAATTTCTAGGGTAAGAAAAAAAAATCACAAAATTTCACATGTTTACTCAAACAGTTGATTGGTGTATTTTACCAGACTGTAGACTCAGAAATGCAAGATATACAAAGTTAAGATTATAGATTTTATTTTAATGAGCATTTTTCTCTTTTGCTGGAATTTATTTTAAAAACTATATTAGTTTTGCCTTTAATGGGCAGTTATGTAGATTTTTGGGATAGAGGGCAGTAACTGAAGACAAGATGTAGCACCTACATCTCCCACTGGTCTTCCTGCTCCTTACAAGCTTGGCTCATCATTTCTATAGGTTGGGAAGCTTTGAATTCTTCCTCTCTAATCCCTTTGAAATATACTTTAAAAAACTATGTGATGCGAGTAACCCTAGTAACGTAGTTTGGTAGCTCCTTTCTAAGGTCACCTTGAATTCTCAGCAGTCCTCCTGCTTTAGTCAGGATTGGAGACCAGCTGCATGCTAATGGTAAATGACAATTAAGCCTCGATATCCACAGTTTAGCACCCTACCTTTTCTCTGAAGTGTTCGTTTTTGGAGGCTGCTGCCAAGTAGAGCGTCACAGCTTCGCTGACCTCGTTGTCATCCCTGGTAAGCAGCAGAGCCAGAGTCCTGAGGACTTCCTGTTGAGCGGGGAGGTTGCTGGGTGCAAGGTCGCTCATAGTTTGCAGCAGTTTCTCATCTCTCAGTGACTGTAGAGTCTGAACCATGGCAACTGGAAGGTGAGGGGCCAGAGCTCATGTTCTGACAGCACAGTGGTACGGCGTTTGTTGAGAACACATGTATTTCATATACGTTTTCAGTAAAAGCATGCCATAGCAGACCCAAGTGCATGTAAAAACTTAGTCTACAATAAAGGCGCTATTTCAGATTAGTGTGAAAAGGTCAATAACTTAAATAATTATAATGAGGGCAAAGTGTAAGAAAAATGTTAAGTTGAATTTCTACTTTGAAATGGTGGTGATATAGATATATATTATTAAATATATATATGTTAAAGATAGGCTCTCATAATAGCCTAGGCCAGCCATGAACTTTCCATGAAGCAAAAGACTACCTGAAACTACTGATCCTGCTGCCTCCTACTCCCAAGAGCTGCGGTTATAGGCATTCATCATCTAGTATCATGCAAATGAATTAAACAGCAAATGGAAATATACAATGGAGAAATATAAAGAAACATTATCTGCCACCTCATTAATATTCATAGAAAACACAATTGTCTCTATGCCAAAATCCTAATCCCAGGTGAGGGGTCAGGCCTGGAAGGGAATGTCACTTAGTCGATTGGAATTTAGAGACGGTATGATGAACTTTGGGATTTTGAGCCCCACAGAGACAAACTGGCCATAGTCCATGAACAGGAGAGGAGGAGTCTAATCCCTAACTAGATATCTCTTGATTGTGTCTATTCAGGGACACAGGAAGTAGATGGGAAAGGAAAAGCCCAAGTTCACCTCTTATATCAGAGTCATGCCTTTCCAGGAGTAAATACAGGTAAGAATCATCTAGATATTTTTGCTTTAATTTCCTGTTTCCTTTGCTGTGGACCTCTGTTAGTTCCACTGCTTTGTAAGTAAGTATGCCAATAAAAAAATCCCCAAGGGAGTATTGAATAACAGTTAAACAAACAAATCACACAAAACATTTCACACTATTAAAACACAGGATCCAAATATAAGGAAAATTAAAAAAAAACTAATGAAATGCTTTAAATAGTTAATATTTAACAGCATGAAGCATATTGAGTTAAAAAACAAGATATAATAATTTATAAGGCATAATCACACTGGGGACATTAGCTGTGAGTACAGTGTTGTCCACTATGGGAGATCCTGGGTTGAAGACTCTAGTACTGCAAAAACAGACAGACAGACAGACAGATAAATCAACTAACCCCAGCCTAAACAAGGTACAATTTTGAAATCTAAAACAGTGCATGTTCAAATGAAAACTTAAAGTTTATGAATCGGAGGAAGAGATTTGAATTTATATTTTTCTGTTTTCCAAACTTTTTGTAATGTAAAACTATCTATTTTATAATGAAAGAAAGAAAGAAAGAAAGACTGACTTAAAGGTAAGGGAAGGGCTGGAGATGCAGCTCAGTTGGTAGAGTCTAGCACACATAAAGTAAATGTGTTCAATCTCCAGCGTCACATAAACTGGGCATGGTGGCACACACATGTGTAGTGGGAGTTTTTGCTGCACCGCTCTGAGTTCTCAGTGAGTTGCAGGCATGCACCAACCCAGGAGCTAGCTCGGATCCATGGGTGAAAGAAGCACACACATTAATTAGCTCATTGTTAACCTGCCTTCTTGGTTCAGTGGCTGGGCTCTTCTACGCCTCCTGCAGCTAGTGGGTCCTTCCCTTTACTCCTAGCTCAATACCTCTAAACCTTCCCTCAGCTTAGTTGTCAGTTATCTTCTGTGAAGATCATTTTTGACTACATAATAAGGTTGAGGCCAGTCTGGGCTAGAGACCCTGTCTCAAAACAAAAACAAAATGGAGGAGCCAGAGAGATGACTCAGTATTTAAGGACACATACTGCTTCTGCATAGGACCAGAGTCTGGTTCCCAGCACCCAGGTGGAATGCTCGCAACCTTTTATAACACCAGCTTCTGGTCTCGGGGGGTACTGTACTCACATGCACAAATCCACACTTAGATATACATACATATAATTTAAGATGAAAATAAAGGTTTAAACAAAACAAACCAAAGACAAAACCAAGAAAACAAAGACAAGATTCTCCAAAGGTTAAAAGGTATTTTCCCTACCTTAATTCCACATTCCTACTGCTGAATGAGTGAGTTTTGTCAAGGCTTATCACTAAGAGACTTAGGAACATGAACTGCCACACCAAACTTTGAATAATTCAGACATCTGCCTGGAAAACTGATCCACACTTGGCAAACTTAGTGTCACATGTATGTCACGAGGTTTTGCATCTGTAAGTCAGGGTCTCCCTGTCTTGGTCTTTCGCTGCAAGGCTTTATCCAGAGCTCCTATGTCCCATTCTAGACAGAAATGCTACTTAATCCCAGCACTTGGGAGGCAGAGGCAGGCAGATTTCTGAGTTCGAGGCCAGCCTGGTCTACAGAGTAAGTTCCAGGACAGCCAGGGCTACACAGAGAAACCCTGTCTCAAAAAACCAAAAAAAAAAAAAAAAAAAAAAAAAGAGAAAGAAATTCTACTTCTTTATGATGTCAAACAAAAACCATGTTGCAGCAGTGTTTAAAGCTCGGGAAAGAGCACAGCTAACCTGGATCTGAGCCAGACAAATTGCTGCTGTATGGTGCTACACAAGATGCTACCTGGTTTCAGAGAGCACACCCCATTCCCTCTGTTCCTTCAGCCCTGGCCAATACCTGCTGCATCCCTAAAGAATATTCAGATACAGTACATACAGCGTTTGAAGGGCCATGTTAAAGGGTAGACTGAGCTTACCATACCCTAACCACCTCCGCCTTTCTTGAATGGGTAACCTTAGACTTTCTTTTCTCATTTCCCTTCCTGCTGTCTCACACAAGCCTTCACTTGAAGACCATTTCTGTCTATTCTGAATGAGAATTCTACCAAAAAAAAAAAAAAAACCCAAACAATAACAACCACAAGATAAACTGCAAATAGGCTGAGGAAGGAAGGGAAGCAATGAGATTTCCATTCGCTTGCCAGTTTCCTGTTCATGTGAAGCTCTGCTGGGGACCAGTGTGCTGAGTGAGATCCTGCTCCAACACCAGGAAGCTTACTGAAGTTAAAAGCCCAGAAGTCATTGACAAGGCAAGCCTCAGCTCAACCATGGAGGGCGACCTTCACCAACAGTCCTGACGAGGAAGACCCAAGCTGGCCCAGACTGAGACACTACTGCAACATGACACGAGACCACAACCTACCTTGCCTGGCTAGCTGGCCCAGGTAAGTCTCCAGGTCACTCACACCATGGCTGGTAAAGAAGCTGCAATACTGGAAGACAGTGATGACTTCCGAGGAGAGGCTGGAGGAGAGGGGAGGTTCAGCTCTGTCTAGGATTTGGGACACCAAGGTCCTAAACACTGGGGAGGAAGAGACATAGTGGCTTCAGAAACATGACCATTCATTCACTCATCCATTCATTCATCCATTCATTCACTCATCTAGCCATTCATCCATCCATTCACTCATCCATTCACTCATCCATTCATTCATTCATTCACTCATCCATTCATTCACCTTTCAGCATGCTATTTCATGATGAATGCAATAACCACTACATTGTGGAAACAGATGTGAATATCGTAGAACTTATATATTCATTCATTTATAACCACACCAATGATATTCATTAGCCTTTTATGATGTCACTTATGTACATTCATCTTTAACATAGTACTTGTATTCATGCATCCATTAAACTATTATTTATTCATTTCCCATGTGTATGGTGTCTCACCTGTATGTATGTATGTCAGTGTAACATGTGTGTGCCTGACACCCAAGAAGGTCATGAGAGGGAATTGGATCCCCTGGGACTGGAGTCACAGACAATTGTGAGTTGTCATGTGAGTACTGGGAACTGAACTCTGGAAGAGCAGCCAGTGATTTTAACTGCTGAGTCATCACCCCAGCCCCTCATTCACCTTTTATTTTGGTACTTACATTCATTCATTCATTCATTCATTCATTTCCTCACCTTTCATCATACTCTTCTTGTGATACTTACATTCATTAATTCATTTTTATCATAGCAGGATAGGGTACAGTGTTAAAGTGAGCTAACCTGCAGTGTGCAGCTGGATGGTGCCACTGTTTCCCACACTCACATGATAGCATCTAAGTTAGGATGTGAAAGATGACCAACACCCTTCTAGGTGTTCTTGAGGTCTTTCCTGTTGGTAGCCACTCAGCCTCCCCAACAGGGAACAAATAACCTCAATTCCATTTTTGTGTTTGTTTTTGAGGTAGAGCATCATGTAGCCCAGGTGGACGTCCAGTTGCCACGCACCAAGGCTGGCCTTAGACTCCTGATCGACAGGTCTTCATCACCATGCCCTCCTTCATAACCGGAGCTTTATCCTCATAAGCCTGCTTTTCCTGTACTTGAACTTTCATGGCACCAGAATGTACACTATGTGCTTTCTATGTCTGGTTTATTTTACACAACATAGTCTCTGTAGAGTCGCCCCTTTCCCATAGCATTTCAGTTGTCACTGAATTCTGTCTGTTGTGACTAAGGCTATGAATCTTCTTATGCATGTCTTACACAGACAGGAGTATATTTCTCTTCATGTATTTAAGAGTAGAATTGCTGGCTCATGTTGTAGGCACAGACTAGGATTCCATTCTTCACAAGTCATTGTACTGTCTGACATCCTCAAATTAGAGGCACGTTCAGAAAAAAGCCTACTATCAACCCTCTGTACCCAGGGATCTCCATATCTATGAATCTAAGCAACCGCAGACCAAGAACCCATCTATACTGAACATGTAGAGACTTCTAAATGCTGCCACTCCCCAGGCAATGTAATCTAGCAAGCATTTACTTGGTGTTTGCCTAACCAAGCGTTATAAGTCATCTGGGGTACAGAGGAGGAAATGTGGAGGTTGGACACAAACCCATATTGGTGTAAGCAAGGGATGTAAGCAAACATAGATTCAGCCATGCATGGCAGGCTCTGGCACCATTCACCCACAGACACCAAGGGACACTGTACAAACATGCACAGCAATACAGACATGAAGTACTTGTGGAAATTTCTCTCACAGGTTCAAGTGTTATCTAGTCCTGTTTGGGAGGCTGTGGACACATTGGAACTTAGGGGTTAACTGGCTGACATAGTGAGCAATTGGGGTTAACACTTGACTCACTTCTGTTTTCTAGGTGTTATTTCTCATGTGACCAGCCACATGCTCCTAGCACCTTGGAGCAGCCTGCTTCTGCTGCCATGCCTTACCTGACGGGATGGATAGCACCTCCTGAAATGTGAACCAAAATCTACTTCTCCTTTAGAAGCGGATCTGTCAGGCAGTTTGTCACAGCTGAAGGGTGTATGTGTGATGAATACAGTACTTTAAAAGACATCACCACTGGCATTCTGCATGCTCAGCATCTTTGTGTAGTTAGGTTGGCTAGCCCATCTTTCCCCTGGAGAGCTTGTGCTTCTTTCTCCAGGCTGGCCTTTTTGTGTGCCCTCAGCCCCCAGGCTGCAGGAGGATAACCTCTCACAGCTGTCTGTACCTGGCTCTGCCAGTCCTGGATAGTCTTTGTTGATGCTTCTGGCGAAGCTGGCCTCCAGCTGCTTGATCAGGTGGGCAGCAGAGCTGTGGTAGACCCCCGTGGGGCTGCAGCACTTGGTCCAGAAGGACAGCAAGGACAACTTTTTGTGGAATTCTGGTATGGCTGGAGGAGAAGAGAGAAGTGAATGAAAAGAGGGCGATGGTGGCCTGGGGTGGGCGGCAAGATGTCCCAGGGACGCTATGGCTCCTCTTTTGTGTTTTTAAAAACCTGTGCTTTGATTTTTAAAGATATTTTAATTAATTCATTCATTCATTATCAAAGACTAGGTCTCATGGAACCCAGTTTGTCCTCAAAGGGATAACCTTGAATTCCCAATCTTCTTGTCTAGCCCCATGTAACGTTCCCTTCTTTCCTTTTTCCTTCAGTGTGTGTGTGTGTGTGTGTGTGTGTGTGTGTCTGTGCATGTGCGTGCATGCGCGCATGTGTGTTTTACTGGGGATTGATCCTAGGATCTCATGAATGCCCTACCACTGAGTTACAGCTCTAGCCATCTTTTTTCTATTGATTTTGAAATATGTTTTGCCCAGGCTAACCTTGATCTCACTTTATAGCACAGGCTAATCTTGAAATGGTCATCCTTCTGTCTCAGTGTCGTGAATAGATGAGATTAGATATGTCCCCACAGACACTAGGACTGTGGTTTTCTGTTGGAACTACCACAAGAATCTGAGAATTGGTAGGTGGTCCAGAGAAAAACAACCTCCTCCCTGGCAAGCAAAGAGAACACAGTGAATACTCAGCTGTTTCTTCTCAAAGACAGAGAGCATGGCTGCTCTGCCTTGGGGAGACTACACTTTACTCCTGTGACTTTATAGCAAAAAAGCATAGAGGATCAGGAATGTAGACTTCAGGAGAAGCCCTTAGAGGGGCTGGAACATGGCAGGGTTTGCTGGAGGAGCCTCTCCCCTGCCCTGTGGCTCCCAGGTCAGTCTAAGCCAACAGCATGGGCAGGTGGCACATGCTCACAATCACACTTGTGGGTGGCTATGATCAGGATGAGGCTGTAGTAGAGTATGGGACACAAGTCATTTGTAGTCCGACTATCTGCCATTCTCACACCTTTTAGACACCTGCCAAGGTCTTAGCAGGAATGGACAATACAGGCAGTAATGCATAGGGAAAACCTCAGGGTGGGTTTAGGCTCAGTAACAGATTACCCAGAAGTCTCTGTTTCCATTTATATCTGATGTGAAAAAGACAAGCCCTTGCCTTTATGAAGGAGTCCAGTGGTCAGATCACAAAAAGTCAAGGGAATCTTCCCCATGCCATATTCTGCTTGTGGAGCTGAGGAATAGCTCAATGTTTGCCTTGAAAGCACAAGGATCCACAGTTTAAGAGGTGGTTAATAGTGCTTATAACCTCAGTGCTGGGAAGGGGAGAGACAGGAGGATTCCTGGGACTTGCTGGCCAGCTAGCTTAGTGAGCTTCAGGCTAGTTAGCGATCCTGTTTCAAAAACCAAGGTGGATGTCTCCTAAATAACGATTGATATCTGACCTTCGCACACACTGAACCGTCTCCCAAAGCTCTGCTTCGGACACCCGCTCAGAGCCAGACTGAGGCTGGAGCATACTCAGCTGCTTCTCTGAGTTCCAGTGAGCATGCGTGGTCTGGCGTGCTTTGGTTCCAGGGATGGCCTGCAGGTGGCGGGCTTACCTTCCACCACAGAGGTGATATTCCCGAGGTTCTCATCGCTCACTGCTGCCAGCTTCTGTATCACAAGGATCTGTCCCGACAGCTTCTCCAAGAGACTTCTTGCCACAAAGGGGGTTTTGCTAGAGAAGACGATTTGCTGACAAGACAAATAAAAGCCCTTTCAATGATGTTGAGGCCAGTGACCTTCCCCTCTGTGTCCTTCCCGAAGAGGTTGCCAAGGTAGAGCTGTATTGCACTTAGTCCCAGCCTGTCAGTGTTCCTCAATGTCTGCCAGTTTATGAAATCATACCTGTTTTTGTTACTTTCAATCTTTTTCACATATGTGTATGTTCTGGAACTTTCTCAGTGGCAGAATTTCAAGTTTTTGTGAATTTTGCATTTTCTTTTCTCTTTCTTTCTTCTTCTCTCTCTCTCTCTCCCCCTCCCTCCCTCTCTCTTCCTCCCTCCCTCCGTCCCTCCCTCCCTTCCTTCCTTCTTTCCTTCCTTTCAAGACAGGGTCTACAATGTGTTTCAGACTGGCCAGAAACTATGTAGCTCCGGCTGTCCTCAAACTCATCATGATCCCCCTGCCTTAGCTCCCCAAATGCTGGGATTATTGGCATAAACTCCACGCTCAGCTCTGCCCTTCATTCTATGTAAATTTCAATCTCCTTGAAGATAGAAGAGGGTATTTAGTCTGTGACCTGGTGGCTGAGCAGAGAAGGATTTGTCTTAGGAATGCTTGGGTCTTTACTGCATGGTTTTAGTTCCCTGATTCCAAGTTGAAAATTAAGAGCACATTATATGGTCATTCATGTAGTCCAAGCTATCCCAGTGTCATCTAAGAGCACTGGCGGTATTCCTGGTGTAGCTCTGAGTCCTATACATGTGCGAGTTTACACAAAGTCTCATAATGACTGGATGAGGTGAGTCCTATTAACATCTCCATTTGTTGACAGAAAACACTTTGTAACTGAGGCAGACCCAGGGTAAGTAACTGGCCCAAGGCCACAGAAACAGGGATTGGCTTCACTTGAGTGTAAGGGGCAAGGAAAAAGAGTTCTGAGACCAGAAAGGACCTAAGCAACTGGTTATCTGTTGTTATTCTCCTTCTGCGCCCCTTGGGAACCTGCCTAGGTTACCTGGTAGGCAGGGATGGCAGGCATGGCTCCTGGATGAGAATGACCCTGCCATGCCACGCTGTCTAGAGCACTCAAACCCTAAAATAAATGGCATTCTCAAACTTCAAAGTCTAACAATTACCCAAGTGTGGTGGTACATGCCCGTAGTCTCAAAACTCGGGAAGTAGAGGCAGGAAGATCAGGTCAAGGCCAGCCTCAGCTACTCAGTTAAGTTCAAAACCAGCATGGGTTACAAAACGAAAATCAAAATAAAACAAAAGTCTATCAATTACACATCAATATCTTTCTTGTGAGTAGGCACAGAGGACACACACCTCATTTCCAAAGCAGAAGTACAATGAACTCACAGAATGCCTGGTTTTTAACTTCCTGCAATTATATATACCAAGTAATAGGAAACACCAGGATTGTGTGGTGATAACAGGTGGGAAACGGGGTTTGTAATTCTCACTCCTTCAGCCTACATATTTTTCTCCATAAAATTACACATAAAATTGCTTTTCTAGTACAGATCTGCTCCACAAGAGAGTTGGACTGTCCCTCACAGCCCTGCTAGAGAGGAACAGCACCCTGGCTGACTGGCTTACACCCTCCATGGAAGAGACCTCTTGTAGGTTTCACAAGAGAGCTATTTACCTCTCAGAGGCCGGCTGGTGGTTTGCCTGGCACATCAGAGTCAGAGAAGATAATTACAGGCCTAAAAAAGTCTTACTTAGGTGGCTGCAAGCAGTGAGTAGCTACAAGGAAACAAAAGTCCTTTCTTTCTTTCTTTACTTGGTACAGGGTCTGACTCTGTAGCCCAGGCTGGCCTCAGATGTGTAGTGATTTTTCTATCTCAGGCTCACAAGTGCTGGGACTGTAGGCATGAGCATCACATCTGGTTCCATTTGCTCAGCAGGGAAAACTGCCTGTGTGTGTCTGCTCGAGAGTGTTTTGAACACTCAACAGCTCTGCAAATGGGACTCTGATCTGCCCATTTTGCACAGCACATGAGCACAGCACCTCCATGCCTCAGTTTCCCTATCAGGTGGCTCCCTCTTTTGAGGCAATGTCTTGCTATGTAGCCCAAGCTTGTCTTGAACTCCGTATCTTCCTACGTCTATCTGCCCAGTGCTGGGATTATAGGCGTGTTCCACTATGCTCAGAAGCTTACTTATTTGTTGGAGAAAATCATATTCTTCTATATTTCCCACAAATGTGTGACTAATGCTACCCAGCCCCTAGGAAGCCCGGCCCCTGGCCTTCCCTCTGTTTTCTCTCTGCCTCCTGATTTTTGGCTGGCATAGGTATACCCTTCCTCTTCTCACTGCAGCCTTGTCTGAGTGGCTGACTTCTGTAAAGCTGGGATTACAATTGCTTCTGTGTTCCTTCCTGCTTCATGTACACCCAAGCAATCTGGGAACAGATCATAGCAGCGAGAAGACAAGCAGCCAGGCAAGGAGGAAGCACTTAAATCCAGGCCTTTGGGACCGTGCCCTGTTCAGGACAGCTGAAAGCTTTCCTGCTGCAAAAGGCCTTCAAAGCATTTGCTTCCAGACTGTAACACCCCAGGAGGTAAACAGCTTGCAATGGAAAATGAGAAGGAAGATTTACTCCATGATATTCCAGTGTGAAAGCTAAGTGGTGAGGGGTAACCTGGAGGAATGTTCCTTCCCACTGCTAATAAAAATGATTAGTCCAAGCCAGCCTGCAACCCCAGCACTTGGGAGGTAGCAGCAGCAGGATCAAGAGTTCAAGACTAGCCTCAGCCATACAGTGGATTCGAGGAACAGCCTGGCTTGTGTAAGAACCTGTTTTAAACAGAAAGAAACTTTCTCATTCACCATTTGAGGAGCCATGACCTGCTTCTGTAGCATATTGTTCTTAGTGCAACATGTGGTGGGTTGTGAACTAGACATCCCATAATATCTATTTAGTTAATACTGTTTTCCAATTCTGCCTACAGATGGTACCTTTAGCTTCCTTTGTGGAATCCCTCTCTCCTTTACTACCTGGCACCTTGGATGTGAGCACTGACTACATTCTGCCTGGTACCCACTTTAGTCCTCAGATCTAGGTTTAACTTAAAATTGAAAACCCAGGCTTAAGAAAGGGTGGATGTGTCCACCCAGTTTTTGACTTGGTTCAAATCAAAACAGCTGCATTCTCTTACTTCTGCACTCTCGCTTCCTTGGCAAAGCTAAAGCACACACTATGCACACCTTTCTGGCGTGTAAGCACCCCACCTCCCACACACCGCACATCCTACCTGAACGAGCTGGGTACAGTATTGTAGATGTTTGACAATGGTGATGTCCAGGCTTTCGTTTCCTGTGGTAAGTGGGAGCGGGCTTCCAGCCACACTGGTCCCTACGCCTGTGTCTTCAGTCAGAGCTTCGCTAAGGTGGCCCCTGGCTTCCGGGTGAACGGACCTGTAACTGAAACAGGAAGGTGGGTGAAACATGAGCTCTTTCTTTCTGTGCACAAACCACAAGCCAAGTTAAGTGGTCTTCACTGAAATCAGTCCTTCCCTGGTTTGCTATCAAAAGCAAACCTTTCTAAAATAACTTATTTCAGCTACATTGCCAATTTGCCTAAGTTTCATAAGACCATGCAAACAAAGGCTGCTGTTTGCTTCCTGAGCACAATGAGCTCTTTGTGAAGTAGCTTCCCTGAGAAGTCCTTGAACTATGCCCTCATTCTGTACCTGCTTTGCTCTTCCACCCTGTGGACAGGGGTTCTGCCAGCTTCCCTGGGATCCAACAGTCCTGTTTGTGGACCTCTATGAATGAACAATCCCATTAAAGAGTGATCTCGCAGGCCTTTCCATGGCCTCATACCACCTGCCACTTTAAGACAAGAAAAGGAAAAAGCTGCCAAGGGCTGCTGTGCTCTGACAGTGCTGTGAACAGGCAGACACTAGAAAGGGAGTTTGGCTGTGTAGGTCTCAGCTCTGTCCTGTTTCTCCTGTTCTCTTTAAATCCACTGTCACACTGTCTAAAGTTAGAGCATCATGGTCATTCACACTATACATTTTGATGTTATCTAATTTTCTTTCTTCCCTTCTCTCTCTGAGACATGGCCCTGAGTTGTCTTGGCTTCCTGATTTCTTGTCGCTACCTTCTAAGTGCTGGGATTACAGGTGGATTTCACTATGGACAGTTTATTCTTTTTCCAATGGACATATATTTTGTTATATTTTACGGTTTCAAGTTTACAAGTCAGTTTTATATATATTTGGGTTATCTGATTATTGTATGATCTGGGTATATAGAATTTTCCTTTAAAAAATGGATTTATTTTCTTTCTTTCTTTTTTATATTTGTTTCTTTCTTTCTTTTTAAGACAGGGTTTCCTTGTGTGGCTCTGGCTATCCTGGAACTTGCAGTGTAGACCAGGCTGGCCTCTACCTCACAGAAATCAGCCTGCCTCTGCCTTCTGAGTGATGGCAGCATGTGCCGCCACCACCCAGTGAATTCCTTTCTTTTTAAATATAAACCTCATTATAAGAATCCTTGTAAATTAAAACCATTATACACCAAAATTAACCAGACCTATACATCTCAATGAAGTAGTTAGAATAGGAATTCTGATGCTGTGGGGCTTAGCACTTTACACGTTTACTACATACATCTGTGTGCACCTATTCACCACCCAAACTGAAACATCCATAGAGAGTTAGAACTATAAACACCTGCTGATTTATCTGTTATAGCAAAGGATTGGAACCAAACTAGTTGTCCATGATAAAAATAGTATGTATATATATTTCAGCTCTAAAGAAAGATGTAATCACCAAATATGCAGGAAAATGGATGGATTTAACAATGAATATATAATACTAAGCACGTTCACATAGTCTCAGAAAGAAAAAGTCACATGTTCTTCATATGCAGAACCTGGCCAATAATATAAATGTAGATGAATAAGCATATATGCACATGAGGCAAGCATAACATGCGGAAAGAGAGGAAGAAAGGCTAAACAGTAGGAGGGGAGGAAGGGCTGAGGGCAGGTGATAGACACAGCTGTGAAAGAGAACACAAAGTTAATGACTTAGTGCAGGTGATAGACACAGCTGTGAAAGAGGACACAAAGTTAATGACTTAGTGCAGGTGATAGACACAGCTGTGAAAGAGGACACAAAGTTAATGACTTAGTGCAGGTGATAGACACAGCTGTGAAAGAGAACGCAAAGTTAATGACTTTAGTGACTTTCTTTTCTTTCTTTTTGGTTTTCCTAGACAGGGTTTCTCTGTGTAGCCCTGGCTGTCCTGGAACTCACTCTGTAGACTAGGCTGGCCTCGAACTCAGAAATCTGCCTGCCTCTGCCGCCCGAGTGCTGGGATTAAAGGGGTGTGCCACCACTGCCCGGCTTTAGTGACTTTCTTGAATGCCGTTGAAATAATCCATCATGATTGAAGGGATGAAACCACCACCTCATATCTGTCTTTTCAATGTATTTAGTGTTTACATTAAAAATATCATGATGTTGTAGTCATTATAATTTACAATATGTTCCAGTATTCAAAAGGGTAGAAGATTTCCCATTCAAAAGAAATACTAAAATCAGAATTTGGGGGAAAAGAAACTTTTTTGTTTGGTTGGTTTTTGAGACAGGTTCTCTCTGTGTTCTCCTGACTGTCCTGGAATACATTCTGGAGAATGCTGGCCTTGAACTCACTGAGATCTGCCTGCTTCTGCCTCCTGGGTGCTGGGATTAAAGGCATGTGCCACCACTGCCTGGCTGGAGCTTATTTTTATACTTTAGAATTATTTGGTATGCCTCTTCTATACATTAATTCTGCTGAGATTAAAAAAAAAAATTCTTATTATCATTTTGTGTTTGTGAGAGAGGGGCATGTGTGCTGTGGTGTGCACCTGGAGGTCAGAAGACAACTCTGTCCAGTTGGATCTCTCCTTCCACATTTAGCTGCCAGGGATCCAACTTAGGCTGCCATACATAGAATGTATAAAAGAAGTGATATTTTACAGCAAATGCTAACAAGTGTACGGAAAAATGTAAGAGAATAAATATTTTTCAAATTCAGTCAAGCCCCAAAAATCTCAATGTAACATGCAGAACTATACGTTAAATACTACACTTTCTACATTTCATTTCTTTTTATTCTGTTTGCTCAAGGAATACATTTTTGTTCTCATGCTTTTGTTCACACACACACACACACACACACACACACACGCTTGCACGCACGTACACTTTAAATTTGGTCTTATTTTGGAAAAGGAACCCCCTCCAGCAACAACAATAATAGCCAAATCAAAAACAATAGCACTTCACTGGTGGCTCTAGAAGGTTGGATAGGCAAGTTTGCTATAATTTGAAAACCTACACGTCACTTCTGTTGTACCAAAGGTAAAGGCAGAGGACTCTTTCCTAGAAGGTGGGCACTGGCCATCAAGCTTCTTCTGTTTCATTTGAAATCACAAAGTGGGCCCAGGATCTGGCTCTAAGAACACTGGCTTGGCTGCAGGAGGACACCTTATGGAGAAGGTGACGCATTTTCTACCTGGAGGGACAGAGATCAAATGGAGTGCCACGCCTCCATCCTTACATTGTAGGGAATCTTAAGCCTGGCTTTGGGATGTGCCAGTGACTTCAGCCTCATGCAGAGATGAGTTGAAATGCAAGAGGGAAGGATGCTGGGAAAACAGAGCTCCAGCAAACTGAGGGCTTTGGAAATACAGGAGGTACACAGCAGGAACAGGGTGTCCAAGTCCAGTGCCACCTGCAGTGTAGACCCTTCACCCCACACCACACATGCCTGTGTACATGCATCACACAGATGCTTCTAAGAAACAAAAGGGTTTTGTGTTCCCTCTGCAACCTCCAATCAGTCAGCGATAACTAGAAGCAGTGCTTCTGATTAAGAGGAACTGCAAGCCATCCTGCAGGCGTGCCCAACTTTTTGATAGCTTTGACTCAATATCATCCCCTACAAAGTCCATGCTCAAGAACCATGCAATCTCGATACCAACAAAAACTACAAAGCATGCTGTAGTGTCTTAAGTAAGTTTATGAGTTGGTGTTGGGCAGCACTCATGGCTGTCCTGGGCCACATATGGTTGGACATGACAGCAAGGATTGTGCCATCTTGAAGATATGCATTGGGCTGCCCCTGCCAGTAGCAAAGGGTGACTGCACCAGCTGTGACTGGAGAAACACAAGCCCACGTCCTCCTCACACTTACCCACTCTTCTCCATCTCAGTATCTGAAAACACAGAGTCCGCTCCTCCTCCAACGTGGCAGACTTCATCACCATCCTCTTCCTCTTCGTCAAAGTCAGAGGTGTTGAGGAAATCAAAGCTTTCTAAAGCACTCTCAACCGTCAGACTTAGGCTGGAGGACCTGCTGCGACTGCCAGCCGGCTTGCACTGCAAAGGCAGAAGGTACCAAGGAGACCATCAACACACCAGGGGCACCGGCAGGACTCATGGGGCCCGTGGGAAATGTGACACTTTCTTACAGTTTTCCAAGCCTTTATTTTTGGTTGGCATTTAAAGTCTTCATCTTGAGACAAAGATGTACAACCACAGAGACAATGGCACAACATTTGTTCTAACAGAATCCAGAAGGAGGAATAGAAGAAACAGGACTGGAGGTAAGTCGGTCACTGGGGGTCACAGAGAGTCACTGGGTATCACTGGGGTCACTGGGGATCACTGAGGGTCACTGGGTATCACTGGGGTCACTGGGTATCACTGGGATCACTGGGGATTTAGGCAGATTGGCAGATCTACTTTTGTTTGAAGTTGTATTACTATAAATACAAGTTTAAAAAATGACACTCTGAAAGTCTTGGGAAACAGAAGTGACATGTTCCTTTGGTGTAGTGCTCACCACCAAATCAGACAGAATGAGCAAGCATGTAGCAGCCCCAGGCACTCAGGAGGCTGAGCTGAGAGCTCCATTTGATCTCATGAATTCAAGACCAGCCTAGGGAATATGAGACTTTAAAATGAAAGGGGGGAGGGGGGGAGAAGAGAAAAAAATTCTTCTCTAAGCCAACCCATCAAATTTTAAAAGCCACCGAGTCACTGCTGACTGTTAACCAGAACCAGCATCTGCTACCAAGTAACAAAGCGCCATGCCTGGAGCTCTCTGTCTAAAGTATGCTGTAAAGAATTGACAAAAACAAATTCCAAAAAAGGGAACTACTCAAATATACCTGCCCTAGGCTGCCTAGGCAGAGAGCCCTGCATCACCATGTTCCATTCAAGGATGCTTTTTTTTCCCTGAGCACTGAGGGACAGATGAGTGACTTGGGCATGAAGGGACAATAATACTGATTCCCCTGAAGGTCTGCCTTGAAAGGAACAAGTCCCATCACCCCTCTGACCAGGCCCTAGAATTATGGGGACAAGTTCCTTCTACAGCAGATTACAGGACATAAACAGAAGCACAGCAGCCTGCTATGCCAGTAGCTTTGGCCTGGAGAAAGAGAAGCATATCCACATATTCAAGAGGACGTGAGGTGGGTTGAACAGGACAAGTCTTGCAAAGAAGACACACTACATGTCCTCTCTCCGGCTAGGAGGATCCCCTTGCTGATTCTTAGCTCAAGGTAGGAAGGGCCTTGCAGGGATCTGTCCCAGATACTTGGGGTGGCACAGAAGCACATGGGGAAATGTCTTTCGGTCTTTTAAATCACGGTTGTCTCATTCACCCTCTGTGATCTCCATCCGGGAAGCAGCATCATTGAGTCTCTGATCCTCAAGATGTTTAGCATCCTAGGAATGTGAAGGAGGAAGAAAAAGAGAGAGCTTTGTCTGGCGGAAGCCACTTGCCCCAGACCTATGCTCCCAATGATGTTGTTGATCATTGTCAGGGAGAAAAGGGAAACTGGTGTTTATTAGGCCTGTCTTTTGAGTCTCCTTTGTTTTCTTTTTTTAAAATGATATTATTTATTTATTGCATTTATATGAGTATACTGTAGCTGTCTTCAGAAACACCAGAAGAGAGCATCTGATCCCATTACAGATGGTTGCGAGCCGCCCATGTGGTTGCTGGAAATTGAACTCAGAACCTCTGGAAGAGTAGTTAATCTTAACTGATGAGCCATCTCTCCATTCCTTGAGTCTCCTTTCTTAAGCCAGCCCTCTGTGTAACAAGATCTGTACACAACTCAGTGATGGCTTCAAACAGTGGTCATAGCGAAACGACAGGTGGATGAGGATTTCACTAGGTGGTATTGAGACACTGGACAAGAGCAGGCAGAGCTAGAAAGGATTCTGAGACCACCAAGGTTTTATAAGATGGATGGGTAATGAGCTCAGAGCATCCTGATGAGCCGAGCTACTAGTTAGTACCTTAGACTGGGGGCTGTTGAAGCTGTACCCCTCTTAACAAAGATTAAGCCCAACCACTGTCTTTCCTCAAGGGCACCTTCTGTGGAAGGGTCAAGTGTGTGCTTCAGTTCTCTGAGATGAACACCTTTTGTTTGACAGCGGATCAATCATGCAGATAAGATGCCTATCCGAGTGCCATCCGCATGTCCTCCATGCTTGGGCTCTGAGTGCATACTTTTGGACTGTGTTCTACAGAGAACAGATTCTAAGCGCCATTTCCTGCTTCTCAGAGTTTCTTCCTAGAACGGAAGTGTAGTGAAACTAGAGGACCTAGAGTGTCAGAGGTGTAATTCATCATTTGCTCAACACAAACCTTGTCCAGAGCTAGATCCGTATGAGCAAATGGAGAGAAAGGAGATGGTCAGAAAGTCTTAAGAGTGTAGCTCCTGATGTCACTGCAAAGGCCACATAAAACCATCTTACAAAGGGACAAGGGGGCCTCTTATGATCTGGCTCTCAACTGAAGGGAATTTTTAGGCTTATTTACTCCTTGAGGAATCCTAAGTGATCAAATAGCGAGAGCAGGGAAACGAAGTCAATGACCTCGTTGCCTTGTCTCCCCTTGCTGCATTTAAGAAGAGTTTCTACCTGTGTGTCAGGCACAGACAGGTGCATTCTGACATAGCCGTGATGACACCATAATTACAATATCCTCCTTGACAACGCATCAACTCTCCCTCCTTCCTTTATACCTGGACTCTATCTGACCACCAGGAATAGAGGAAACTGTCTTTGTTTGAATTTTCTGGTTCCCTGACTTCTAGTACATGAGCGAGGGTGAATTGTTACTGATTCCTTTGAGGTCTCAGTTTGCTGATTTAGGTTAAATTCACAAGGGACTACCCTCAACTTGTGGCACTGTGAGAAGAGAGGATGGCTCCTCACCTTGGGGCTGACTTCCCCAGCTTCCCTGGTACCCATGGAAAGATCCTAACCAGTAGCATCTTTGAAATCACAATGAACAAACACCAGTGTTTCACATTTAGATTTCATATGCGTGTAGAGTTAGTGGGGGATATGTGTGTACAAGTACATGAAGAAATGCATGCACATGGTATGTATGTATGTGTGTGTGTGCACGCGCGTGTATATGCGCACGCATGTAGGGCAGAAGTCAACCTCTAGTGTTGCTTTTTGAGGTTCCATCTTGTTTTGAGTCAGGGACTTTGTCTGGCATGAGACTCACTGAGTAGACCAGGCTGGCTGGCTAGCAAACTACAGGAGTCCACCTGCTTCTGGGATTTCTGGCATTTCAAGCCATGCCTGGCTTTTTCTATGTGGGTCCTGGAGGCTAAACTCAGGTCCTCCTGGTTTCATGGTAAACTCTTTCCTGCTGAGGTGGGGCCCACATTGATCCAAGGCTTTCCTTGAGGCTCTGATGTATGGAGAAGGAATATAGTTCCTTGTCTAAAACCAGGAAACTCTGGGCAAGGCTGGTAATGGCCTGGGCCCTGGGGGAGCTGGAGGTTCAGATCCTGAGAATCCAATGTTTCCCTACTAAAGGGCTACAGTTATCAGTCCTAAGGCTGCTGTGTGCTCATCTTGTGACTCACTTGAGATATCCTGTCTTCCCTTCATGCAGCATTGCTTGGTTAGCTTCCTGCTACCTCATTGGATTAGAGTTTTCTGCTGACTCAGTCCCATTTTTTTTTTTTTCACTGAAAATTGTATATGAGATGCTATACTTCTTAAGAAATTTACTTGGCATAAGACATAGCTTGTGCAAGATCTCTTGACCCCAACTTTACCTACCTTCTTTATCTTCTCATCCCCAGCCCCTTCCTCTCAGGAACCTGTCACTAAAGGATGACTAATGGTTCAGATCACTAGGCCACCGAGCCTTCTCCCTATTCCTAGATCCTTTTTAGAGTTTATAAACCAATTCCCAATCCATTTAGCTAAGCTGATTTATTGTCAGAAAAATCAAAATTGGTAGATGTAACTGGAATTAAAAAATTACCTCCACTTATGTAGCAGGTACACATTGGTCCTGTCACAGGACAAGATTTGTTATTTTAAATACAATGTTGGCTTAGGATGCATTTTTCCAAATAAAATCAGATTTTTTTTTTCCAGAAAGGTACTTACTTTGAGAACATCATCCAAGTGTATGACTTCTTGGTTCAGATCCTGGAACTCTTTGTACTGCTCCTTGTGCGAGTCTAATGCAAGGAAGAGTCCATTGAAGGCATCTTCCAAGCTGCCATCAAGAAAGGACCGGCCAGCCTCAGATTCGCTACCAACAGAGCCTTCGAAGAAAAGCTTGTCGGTAGTGATGGACCCCTCAGCTGAGGTGAGCCTCTTCACTAGCTGCTTTGTGATGTTTCCTTCAAAAGTGTCCAGCTCCACGGGCTTGAGCTCAGAGGCTTCATCTGATTCCTGCAGGAGTGCCTCCGAAACACTATTTTCAAGAAACAGGCTCTCAGTACCGGGTCTTGCAGCCACACTGGACTTCCTGGGCTCTACCATATTGCTCTTTGGGTGGGACTTTGGCTCATGGTCCTCACCCAAGGAATTCCTGGATGATGCTGAGCTGCTGTCCTCGGTGCCCTCATTTTGTGAGGACAGGCTACTGTGGGTAAGCTCGGCAGGGGTGATGGTAATCTCTGGATGGGCTGAGTGTGAACTAGAGGGAGAGGTGGCTGAGCTGGAGGTGAAGACACAGTCTCCATCCTGCAGGTCACTGAAGCTGAGGGACAGTGGCCTTTTCTCCTCTGCTGCCTTTCCACTCTCAAAGATGTCATCTGGCAGATTTGACTGTGGAGAAAGATATGACACAATACATTTGGCATGGTTCATCTCCAGACAAGAGAAGAGGCAATTATGACAAAAACTCTTTAATGTTACCAATTTATTTGATATGTGTGTGTATGCAGACAAAGGGAAAACAAGCCATTAAAAATGGTTTCCATTGTTGGGTCTAGGTGAAAGGTCACAGTGCTCTTCTTAGGGTTGACATTTTTCCCGTGCACTTTGAGGGTGAGTGGGGATGCTGCTTGTTTTTATGAATTCCAGGATCTCACAGTACTTGGCAGCCATCATTATGAATAACACTACCCATCTTTTTCCTTATTATTATTTGTGTATGTGTACAGCATGTGTGTATCTAAAAGACTTTGCAATCCCATGCTCTTTTGCTCCAAGGATGAGATATTTGTTCTGCTTCAGTTCTCAACAATTATCTCTTGAAAAATATCAACTGACAAAATTTGAACTTTTGAAATCTATTTGTTTAGCTTCTGTAGAAATAAAAGAAAGACACTGATGGTGGGACATCTGTCTCATAGAAGGCAAGCCCCAGGGGAGGGGGTGGTGTCTTAGCATCTCTGGAAATACAGTCCTCTGTCAAGCAGGCCCTGCCTCAGGTTGTCTTTGTGCTTCAGGAAGCTCTGAAGAGTAACAATCAGGCAACTGAGCTGGGGTGATAGCTCAGTGGGTGGACAGTCTGCCCAGCATGTATGAGCCCCTGGGTTTGACGTTCACACAGGAAGAGATTTCCAGATAATTAAGACAATGCTTTGCTGTCACGAGCAGAGCATTTCAGAGTGAGCACCCTTGCACTGTCTTTCCTCAGGCTGGTGTGTCCAAACTTTAGACACCATGGTAAGTCATTGTCATCTACAAACTTAACAAAAATTCATGTCAAGAACTTCACAGCTGAGTCTTTAAAATTGCCCCAAAAAAAAAAAAAAAAAGAGAGAGAGAGAGAGAGAAAGAAAAAAGAAAAGAAAGAAAAAAGAAAAATCTGATGGTGTCTTAACTGAATTTACAGTCCCATGTTGTATTGTGTTGTGTTCAGAAGTATATTGCCTGTGGAAAGGGCTTTCTAGGTCTTTGAAATGAGTCTCTTAGAAGTTGCTTTGTTTTTTTCCTATATCCCAGGTTGAAATCGTAAGTTCTAGTTTATTGTATTTTGCTTGTGTGTTTATGGATGAGGATGAACGTGGATGTGAAGGTCAACCCTGGGCGCTGGTCCCCATCTTTTACTTTGTTTGAGATACCGTCTCTTGTTCACCACTGAGCATGACAGGGTAGCTGGCATGTGAGCTTCTCAGAATTCTCCTGTCTCCACTCCCCATCTCACTACAGAAGCACTGGGATTGCAAACATGTATACCATCATTTCCAGCTTTCTGTGAGTTCTGGATATCCAAATTCAGTTCCTCATGCTTGCATGACAAGTGCTGTGTTTGTGGTCTGTGTGTGTGTCTGAGTCTGTGTGGATGCTAAGGTATTCATGTGGTGATCTAAGGTTATCAGGCTTGTGCTAGAAGCACTTTTACCAACTGAGACACCTCATTGGTCCTCCATATTGGGTTTTTGAAGAATAGCCATTCCTCTGTATCCATCGGTTCTAAACATTGCAGTCAACCAACCACAGATGGGAAATACTTGGAACATATACAGACTTTTTCCTTGCCAGTATCCACTAGGGCAGAATAACTATTTCCCCATCAGCTACACTGTATTAGGACTCATACGTTAGCTCATAAGGAGATGATTTGAAGTACACAGGATGGGGGGTGTACATAGGGCCTATGTGATCATTGTGCCATTTGATATAAGGGGCTTGAGCCTCTGGGGATTTGGGTATCTGATTGGGTCCGGGCATCAATTCCCTGTAGACACTCGAGGATATGTGGTAAGCGTTAAGCTAATGTCTGTTTTGATTATATATAAAAATCAAGACTTTTCACAACCATAGTAGAAATGATCCTAGTGAACAATTACAGCAAATGAACGGAAGGAAAGCTGAAGGACAGAGGCTGCCTTCCTCTGAGCTCTCCGAGGCAGCAGGCTCCTGGGCACTTCCTCCTCCTCTCCTGACTGAGTACCTCCCCCAACTTTCACATTCTGTTATTCCCTTACACCCCCAGTAAGGATAAAAGGGAAAGTTTGGGGAACTGATGGTTGAAGGATCAGAGTCCTAACTGCTGGGCCATCTCTGAAAACCCCCTAGGCCCTTTACTGGAGGCTCATGTTCTCTAGCAGGGCCTGTGCAGCCTCACCTGAACTTCTGCGCACATACCTCTTAGCTGCAGCAGGGGTGGAGCTGCTGGCTGTACAGAGGGCTGGGTGGCCAGGGTCAATTTGCACTTATTTAAGTGGCAAATGCTGAGTTGTACTAAGTTCAGATGCCCTGCTCACGGGGACTTATAGTTTATGAAGAATACACACCTACCAACAGGCACCCCACAAGAAGAAAACCAAAATGGAGTAGTATAGCCGTAGGGCTCTAAAAGTGACAGGAAGATCTGCATACAGCCAAGCTTTCCAACAGAGCTACATGCACATTACCTGGTTACCTGATGACCTTGCAAACTACCCACACTGTTCAGAAGAAAATTCATTACCCTGTGTAACTGCAAAACCATTCCACTTGCTTCCCAAGATTGCTTACCTCCTTTCTCTCAAAACAGTTTGGCTTTTATGGCTCCAAACACAGAGGTGTAACCCCTCTTGAAGCTTCAACTACATACAGTCACGGTCGCTCAACACCTCGCACATTGGTCTTCAGGTATCATAATCTTCACAGACATAGGCATAAAATTCCTTCTTACCCCTTGACTAGATTGATTTTACCTTGGTTCACAAAAGATGTATTGGGAAGTATGTCATGAGATCAAGGTCTTAGCAAGTGAAAAGATGGTTCTAGAACCCAGGCATGGAGATCATTAAGGCAGAGGACAGATATATGAGCTCTGAAAAGAATGTGGGACATTTGCAGAGCCGTGAAACATACAGAAAGGGTGGAGTAGAAAGGGAGAAATGGGTCTGGTGCAATGGGCTTTTTGAGCAGATGGAATGGCTACTGGGAGGACCTTTATGTTTTCCCAAACACTATAGGAAGTGATCCAGTGTTTTCTAATCTTGCTTAGATTATGCAGTTCAACTTCTACCAATTCTCCCATGATGACTGATCATCATTGTCAACTTGAGTAAATTAGAATCACTGTGGAAACATATGCCTATGGGAACATTGGCAGAGAAGTTTAATTGAGGTGAGAAGACCCTCCCTGAACGTGGGTGGCAGCGTTCCATGGGACAGGGCCTCAGACTGAATAAAAGGAGCAAGTGAGTTGAGCGCCAGCGTTCATCTGGTTCTTGACTGCTAACACATGGTGATCAGTTGTGTCATATGCTTGCCACCAAGCCTTCCCCGATGTGGGCTCCTTAAATTGTGGGCCCAAATAAACTCTGCCTTAATTTTATTCTTGTCAGGTATTTTGTCACAAGTGGCAAGTAATGTCAACATTCCTGTAACCCTGCAAGGTATACCACGTGAGCATGAGTAGCCATCAAATCCACAAATGGTTCCTGTACAAGTGTATCAGACTATTGGGTTTTGGTATTATTTTTATTTTTATACATTTTCCATAATTCTTCCTATTTTCCTCAGAAACTCCATGAGTATTTACGTTGTTCTTTTTACCTTCATTTTTAGCTCAACGAATGACATGCAATTATTGTTATTATTGTATTAGCCAGAAGTCCTTTACTCTCCTGTCAGGATAATTAAAGGTGACATTTATTCTTCAGGTGACGAGGATTTCTCATATGTATGTGTACTTGTTTGTAAATTCTCTTAAATATAATATTAATTCATAAAAATAGGTTGCCTAGTACATTCCTATGAATTCCAGGGTTACTTTTACTAGAGCAGGGTGGAATGAACAAAAAGCAGCAGCCATGGTGACCGACATTGGCTCAAATCCTTCTGAGTTCCTGAGTGTAGGCTTGTGGAAGTCTGAGGTCAGTGGTAAACTGAAAACAATTTCTCCCCCCCACCCCCCATAGGAACTCAGCCCCTGGAGCTCACTATGTAATGGAGGATGCCCTTGACTTCCGACCCCCTTCCCCCTACTTTCTGAGTGCTAGGATTATAGGTGTACCAGTACATCTGGTTCAGGTGCTGCTGAGTTTAGAATCCAGGCCTCGAGCACTCTACCAACTGAGCTACATTCCTAGCCCCAGTACAATTGTTTACAAACAATTGTTTGCTTTTAAGAGTGAAAATCTTGTCACCTCAGAGGAAAAAAAAAATCACAGCATAAAACCAGGAGTTGTTGGACAAGGAGGGTGACAAAGTTGCATGCAAGATCATGCTTCCCACCCCAAGGACAGGACAGTTATCATTACCCAGCAGGCAAGACAGGCAAGACATAAGAGACATGCTGGGCTGCATGCACAGGCTCCCTGAAGTCAAGCACCTCACTCCAGGCGGCCCACACTCACATAGAATTCTAGCAGGGCCTTGGGGTTCAGGCTGAGGGAAGGCAGGTCACCGACAGAGTGGTTGTGGTGCAGCGTGGCAAAGAAAGTGTCTCTCAAGGCACTCAAGACAGACAGCCGCAACCATCTCTTCAGAAGCCAGGGCGAGAAGGGCAAGTTAGTGGAAAGAAGCAGGTTAACGGGTTTCCCTTGGTAGTTAGCAGGGCTCGATGAAGTCAAGCAGACGTCATTCAAATAAGCCGGAAAACCTACATGCCGTTTCCCACCTTTCGATAAGTGAAGTCAAGTGAGGGAGAGACAGGCAGAGGAAGCCAGCCCTGCACTTAGAGGGCCCAAGTGTCTCAGAACATGGCCTCTTTAGCCACCTCACAATTAGGGCGCCCTCTAGGAATCAATTCTTCTTTCCATGTGTTTATGAGTGTGGTATGCATGCATGTGCAGAGATATCTGTGCATGTGTATATGCATAGGTGAGGGATCCATCAGGACTCTTTTTCAATTATTTCCCCATCTTATTTACTGAGGCAGGTTCTCTCAATCAAACCCAGAGCTCTAGGTCTCACAAGGTAGCCGGCTCTAGAGGTTCCCATCTGAGCCGTTCCGGGCTGGAGTCACAGGTGGACCAGCACACCCACCCAGCATTTATGAGTGTTTTTGTTGATCTAAGTTCTAGCCCTCATGCTTGCCTAGCAAGCCCTTCAACTGCAGAGCCATCTCCCCTGTTCTTCAAAGTCTCTGATGTGGGTGATACACATTTCAAACTTTATCAGAACACCCGAGCTTTATCGTTTCTATGCCAGAAATCACACTGAACTTACAAAGAAGGACTGGTCTTTGAAGGTAGGTGTTTCTGGGGTGCCTTGGCTGTACATGGACATCCTCCGCTGGAGAGCAGCTGTCTTGTTCCCAGGGCCTGACGATGGGGTTGTGTCCTCCACGTCAAAGGGACTGTAGAACAATAGGTTTTTAGGTCAGCATATCTATTAAAATCACCTGTCATTCCAGGATAGGGGAAGATGGCTTCTCATTATGACAGTATCAACTTAGTCCAGTGGGAACGGGGCTAGTTTGGACCAGCCTAGGTTGTCAGAAAATAAATAAAGAAAAGGAAAGTGCAGCAGAAGACTGACTCTAGACCTGCTGTAGGGTCAGATCAAAGAAGCTTCAGGTGTGTCTGTTTCCCTGTGAGTGTTAGAGACACGAGTAGATTAGCTGCTCACATGAAACAGGATGTTAGGGAAACCTCAGAACTTCGTCTGGATGGACTCTAGGCAGGTAAATGACTAGCAGACTGTTATTCAGTACTAAGGAAAACACAATCGCAGTGGTTTCAGATGTACTGGTTGCTGGTCACTGACATCCCATCACCCATGACATGCTCATTTGCAACCACAGATTTCGAGCACAGAAAAGCCAAGCAATGGGTGCTGTCTCTGTGACAGGACAACAGCATCTTTGCTGTTGTCACAGCTGACTTTGATTTGTAACGGAGCCTTCCAACACAAATAGCAACATGGCATATTTACTCACAAGCCAAGGTGACTTTTAAAAAGAACGTAAGAATCTTGTGTGTGTTGGTGGTACAGTGTCCATGTAAAGGTCAGTCTCAGTCCTCTTGAATCTTGCTGAGACAATGTTTCTTGTTGGCTGCTGTATATAGCAGGCTAGCTGGCTCATGAGCTTCTTGTGATTCTCCTGTCTTACTGTAGGAGTTCCGGGATTACAGACATATGCTGTTGAGTCTGGCTTTTCATGGGTTGTAGAGATCTAAACCCAGCTCCTCACACTTGTGTGCCAAGTGGTATCACGAAGCTGTCTCCCCAGACCTTATTTTACTTTACCTTTGGAGGCAGGCCTCCTATGGCTCAGGCTGGCCCAACATTTGCTGTGAAACTGAGGTTAACTTTGAACTTCTGGCCCACCTGCTTCCACCTCCCACATGCAGGGGTAACAGACATGTGCCCCCACACCAGGCTATAATAAAACGTTTAAAAGTAGGCAATGGAAAAGGAGTGTATGTGGACATGCTACCTGGTGAGCTCTACAGATTCTGATTCAGCAGTTTGGGTGTGACCACTGCTCCACGCTGATACTGTGGCTTGAGCATTAGCCCAAAACAACATTAGCCACCAGCCCTTGCCTTTTCCGTGATGAACTTGAAAAAAAGGAACTTACTACCAGGTGATTTCCAGATTCAGTTTGATGGTACCGAGGTCATTGATGTCAACAGCCACCACCTGGGGCCGGGCTGCAAACAGCTCTTTGGTCTCACAGGTCACACTGCCTACTAGGATGTGAGTTGCTAGTCCTTTGAGTTCTGTGACCTGGTCGAGAAAGTGAGAGGAGAAAAGGAGGAATGTCTTATCTGCGTTTTTTCTTAGTCAGTTGATTCCTTATTTTAGACACACATCTGTCAGGTATTTAAAAAAATGTTACTTTGTTACAGTTACATTGTCTCTGGGCTTTGACAGCATCGCTATTAAAAGAGACTTTGCACAGAGAGAAGCCTATGGGATGGAGGATCCCCACCAGGGGATTATCGGGTCAGGACACCAGGAAGGAAGGAAAAACAACAAAAGGCACGGACACACTGTACCTTAATTGAAATGAACCCAACTATGAGGGGCAGGAAGACGGTTTCTTCTCCATCCCAGCTCTGTTTGCCGTTCACTTCTATTTTGCCCTTCAGTTTCCACCTCTGCCGGCCGTACTTCATGAAAATCTGGGGTGAAGACATTAGGGAGCCACATGTTTCACTAGACTCCATTTTCCTTCCCAATTGCCCAGATCCAAGGACCAGGAAACGGGCCCACACCCTTCATCCCCCTTTCTACCCAGTCTGGGTTCTCAGTGGAGCCCATGAGGAATGTAGAGGAGATTTAACTTAATTAATTCTTTTACTTGAAACAGAGTCTCACTATGTAGCCTTGGTTACCCCGGAACTCACTAAGTAGATCTGGCTGGTCTCCAACTCACAGCCCTCTACCTGCCTCTGACTACTAAGTGCTAATATTGAAGCTATATTGTAGCACATCTGGACTAGTTTAGGAGTGCATTCTGGTTCCCTCACTGAGGGTGTGGACGTTTCTTTAGAAAAGGTTGGAGCAAGAGCTGGAGAGTTGGCTCAGCGGCTAAGAACACTTGCTGCTCTTGTAGAGGACTGAGGTTTGGTTCCCAGAACCCACGCCACGGCTTATAGCAACTTTAATTCCAGTTCCAGGGGATCTAGCACCCTCTTCTGTCTTCTTCAGGTACCACACACATGCATGGTATACAGACATACTTGGAGACAGGCACTCATGGATAAAATAAAAAGGTATTTTAAAAAGAGGTCATAGCTCTGTGTCAGTCTGTCCACTCATATAAAAATTATCTTTTTAAAAAATTAACCCTACATCGATCCAACAGCCCTCAGAACTGGGGCTCTGTTGATCCCAGCTCCTTTTGAGAGATAAGAACCATCTCCAATTCTACTTGTAGCCAGCAGAAAGAAATAAAGACCTCTGCCTGGTGATGCTGGTAAGGGTTGGGACCTTCCATACTCTGGGCAGAGGAGGGCAGTTGGTGTGAATGGCCTCAGAGCCTCTGCAAGGAGATGAAATTATTACATGCATGCTCTTTTGAAGAAGGTAGAGACAAATGGCCTTTTGATTTTAAAAAAGTTTTGGTTGTTTTGTTTCTGAGACAGTGTCTTACTGTGTGTCTCAGGCTGTCTCAAATAACAATCCCTTCAGGTATGAGCTACCATGCAGTTTATAGGTACACTCTTTTTTTTTTTTTTTTGGTAAAGAAAACACTATAATCAGGTGTTGGTCATGTCCAACCTTTGGGTATGAGCAGATGACACTGTCATACAGAAAGTTCACACTTAAGAACTGTGCAATTGAGTAACCCAAAAATTTTCACACACACAAAAAATATCTCTCAAGGTGTAAAGCTTATGATTTGTGTCAGGCCACATTTATATTCTTGGCTGCATGCAGTCCCCAGGCCATAAGTTGGACATGCATGGTAGATTTTTTAAAAATTTATTTTCAGTCATAAAACTTTGACTCAGTCATGACCCTAGATTAGATCTTGGATCAGAAAGTAAAGCTGCTACAATGTAGAGTTGGGGGCACTTGGGAGAACACAAACATATTCTATCTCAGAGCATCTGTTGAAGAGAGTTTGGTTGGAGATCACTGCTTGCCCTTGCACAAGCTGGGAAACCCCATTGTCTGCCCTCCTTCTCCCAAACCAGTCTACACTGAGAAAACTCTGAACAAAGGAATGTCATTGAAAGCCTAGTTCTGTATTTTTGGCAGTCAATGTGACCCACCTTTCTGATGTGGCCAGCCCATTGAAGTGCTTGTCCAGGAGCTTAGAGTTTGATGATACTTGGGCACAGACCCTGCTCCTGGCTGACATGTCATCACCCCTTGCCTAAGATCCACAAAACCCCTTGCCTTAGCCCACTTGTGACTTCCTTAGCCCTGTTCTTTGGGACAGATAAACCCACCAAGAAGCAGCACCTAACAAACCTGCATTTATCTGCTTTTAATTGGGTCTAATCTGACCTATATTTGTGTCCCCAAGAGAGAGAAAATAACTAATAAAGAGACAATGTTAAAATTTGTAGGTGTTAAGAATTGTCTGGGTCTTATGTGAAAGACTGTCCTTTCAATATTGGGGGAGGAACTTAGAGATGAGGGGTCATGATTGGTAGTGAGCGACGTAGCATGAGAATGGTAATGGTGGGGTACACGAACCGCCATGTTCTCAGATTGCCCTCCAAACTTTCTCCCTGGCTCAAAAGGTTAAAAGATAAATGAAGCAAAAATAATAACAACAGACTCAGGCCTGGTGGTATATGCCTGACATCCAAATTGAGGCAGGAAGATCACAAGTTCAAGGTTGGCCTGAGCAACTTTATGAACTGCTGTTTTGAAAATAGGAAGTAGGAGTGGAGAAATGGCTCAGCCATTAAGAGCACATACATTCTTGCAGAGGACCGGAGTTCAGTTCCTAGCATCTACATGAAACTCACAACTGCCCAAAACTCAAGCTTTGGTCTCTGTAGGCATCTACATTCCTGTGTATATACCCACACAGACACACACAGATACACAGACACAGACAAACATACACACTTTTTTTTTTTTTAAAAGTAAAACACTGAAGATGTAGCTCAGTGGCAGAGCACTTGCTTAGCATGTACAAGTTCCTTGGTTAATAGTATCAAAACAACAGCAGCAGCAGCAGCAGCAGCAGCAGCAGCAGCAGCAGCAGCAGCAAACAAAACTATAGCCAGCTCCTGCCCTTCAAGCTTTCAATGCCAACATGCAGACCAACATGTTACTTACTTCATATTGATCTCCAGGACAGAGGCGGGCAAAGCCAGCCAGACCTGTAAACGAGAGATTGGGCTGTGAGTTGCAGAACATATTTCCTTCTTTTAGAGGCCAAATCTGTCAGGGGTTAAAACCTCAAGTCATACGTGAAGGTGGAGAAAACTCAGGACAGGTTAGGAGCATCTTCAGAGAATAGCCTTTGCAGGGATGTAGAGGGATTCTGTCCATTACAGCTAGCAGCCCTGATGGGGTGACGGGAGGAGGTTTCCAGGACAGGAGGCTGTTGGGTGGTTAAAACGCTGTGTACCTTTGGCAGATTTTAGGATCAGGGCAGCAGGACCAGAAAGACCTATTCTTTCCCTGACCAAAATATTCCCATGAAAATAAACTGGCCTCTTGTTTTTCCTTCTGTCCCAAAGCCTGTGACACTAAATAACTCCCTCGTGAGTCCTTGTCTCCATGCCTATCGCTTGTCTGCAGTGCACTCGTTCCTGTTTCTCTCTCTCTTTTAAAATATGGCACAGTGATACCACTGTTGATGGTTATGAACTTGCTAGAAATAGACTGTTATGTACCCCAAACTGGTGATTGAGAAAACAAACCAAGGGACTGGAAAGATGGCCCAGCAGTTGTAAGCACTGACTGCTCTTCCAGAGTACCTGGGTTCAACACCCAGCACCCATGTGGCAGCTCACAACTGTCTGACATTGTCACAAAGACATACTTAAAGGCAGAACTCAAATGCTCATAAAAATAAATATAAACAAAGAAAACAAACCAAATCCAATCAACCAACTGCCAATAACCTGTTCCTTCAAAAGAAGAGGTGTGTCTTAGGGTTATCAGTGCTGTGATGAAACACCGTGACCTAAGCAACTTGGGGAGGAAAGGGCTTATTTAGCTTAAGCTTTATTGTCACTGTTCATCACTGAATGGAAGTCAGGACAGGAACTCAAACAGGGCAGGAACCTAGAGTCAGGAGCTGAAATAGAAGCTGTGGAGGGTTTCTGCTTATTGGCTTTCTTAGCCTGTTTTCTTATAGCACCCATGACTCCCAGTCCAGGGATGGTTACCACCCACAATGGGCTGGGCCCTCCCTCATCAATCACAAATTAAGAAAATGGTCTATGGCTGGATCTTATGGAGTCACTTTCTCAAATTAGGTGCCCTCCTCTCAGATGACAGAAGCCTGTGTTGATTGACAGAACCAGCTAGCACAAAGTGGCTTTCCTTCCTCTGTGCCATCTGCAAGTCACTTTGGAGTGGATAGCTCCACTTGAGGCTCACTGCTTCAGCAGTAACACCTTGTCAGAATAATGGCCACCACCCTGGGACAGATCCAGAGTCCCAACTTTCATCACCCCTTTCCCCTTCTGATAGATATTTACCGAAAGCCCACTGTGTGAGGGTGAAAATATACATTTATGTTTTTAATTTTCTCATGAAAAACATTTCTGACAAAATTGCAGTGAAAAATTTAGCATAGATGTTTCCCATTTCCAACCTTTGAGTCCTGGGGCGTGTTTCTTGTGTTTGTACATGCTTGTGCATGTATGCATGTGCACGTGTGTGCCTATGCTTGCGGAGGCCTGAGATCGATACTGATACTGATGTTGTCTTCAATTGCTTCCTACGTCTCATTTTTTGAGATAGGGTCTCTTACTGAACCTGGAGGTTGCTGTTTGGTTAGATTGGCTGGCCAGAAAGCACAGGGACTCAACTCCCCTCCCCTCTGAGGCCAAGTTGGGATTATAATCACATGACACTATGCCCAGCTTTTTTATGTGGTTCTGCAGATCCAGACCCATATCCTTTTGCTCACTTTACGCTGTCTTCCCTGCCCTGGGTTGTGTTTCTAGCAAACAAGATTTTACTCATGTAGACATAATAAGGATAATGTCACACTGTATGTTTTACCTTCAATGAATGGCTCAATTAATAGATGGTGAGAATCTTGAATGGACAACTTTGTTTCCCATTGGTCCATGGGCAGGGTTATGAATAAGATGAACCCCGGGAAGCTTCAAAATGAACTCACCATTTACCACCATTTGTCACTAGATGGCAGCAGTTCATCAACTTGGCATGCCTTTTAGTTGGCGAGCCCATCCATCTAGGACCAGCCCTCACTAACAATTAGAAGCTAATAAGCCACTTAGGAGGACCCACTGTAATAACAGCAGAATCGGAGGAAGCTATTTTCATGAATCATTCTGGAACATTTAGGCCTTTTTCCTTGCCCCCACAAAAATACATCTGAAAGAAAGCACTGCTGGCTGGCTTTTATGAATCCGAAGCCTGACATGCTAATTCGAATAAAACCTGATTTATCCTTTGAAAACCCACAAATGATCAGCTCCTGGTTAATCTGCTGCCTGTTTATGAGGTGACAATAGGGACCCTGCTTCAGCGATGCTGACCATGACGGATAAGTTGAGAAGGGAGGTGGGGGAGGGAATTCTTTGACGATCTCCCTTCTCAAAATTTCATATGTGAAGAACTTCACCGGAGGAGGAGGGCTGTGGTCGTGATGGATTTTGGGTCTCGCTGCCCATGGAATGAAAGTACTTTATTGGCATTCCTCATAAGGCATCTCCTAGACTCTGTTGACAATGATAATGGCAGAAGGGCAGCAGGCAGGAGGAGCCAGTTCCAGGCAATACTTTTCAAAGCTCCCCAGGTGGCCATGTTCACGGTCCAGGCTGCGGGGTGAGTACCTAAGCTGGAGCACCGGCAGTGAGAGCCGGACTTTGGGGCCTGGCTGGCTTCTCTTAATTCTGGCCGGAGGCCCTGCCAGCATTTCTACAGCTGCAGAAAGCTCAGTGTTTTCTCAGCTGCTTGGTGGTAACTGCTGTATCAGCTAAGCAGTTTTCTTATGGCCACTCAGAAACCATCCCTGGGTTCTGTCACATGGGCCTTTTGATCTTTTTATCTCGTGTTACTTATGAAACATGTAACAGTTCTTCCACAGCCTGAATGGAGGACAGGGTGCTGCCCCCAGTGTGACTGTGTGAATAAATGATGTCCCCAGGCTCATGTTTGAATATGTGGTCACCAGCTGGGTAGCTCTCTTTTGGGAGGTTATGGAGTCTTCAGGAGTCAGGGCCTAGTTGGAGGGAATCATGGAGCTTGGAGTGTGGTTCTGGAGGTTTATAGCGCTGCTCTGCTTCTAGCCTCCGTTTGGCTTCCTGATCCACCCTAAGCCCTGCCTCAGCTGCAAGCCCCTCCAACTACCACAGCTCCCCTTCCCACAGTGGACTAAATTCCTCCAAACCTTAAGCCACAGTGAATCCTTTTCCTCTTAAGTCGCTTCTTTCAGAGAATTTATCACCTTCAGGAAGGACTTTCAGTTTAGTTGTCCTAGCAAAGGTTATTTTAGGAAGTTGTCTCTGCCCCTCCAACCCTCTCCTCACTGGGAACCGTCTCTTAAAGTTTTTATCTTTTCTTCCTTCTTTCCTTCCTCCCCCCTCTTTCCTTCTCCCCCTCACCCCCTCTCTCTCTCTGTTTTTTTTCTTTTTTTTCTTTCTGACAGTGTCTCACTCTGAAGACCAGGCTAGCCACAACCTCACAATCCTCCTGCCTCAGCCTCAAGAGTGCTAAGACTATAGGCATGGACCACCAAACCTGTCTATTTTCTTTTGAGACAGTTTACTATGTAGCCCAAGCTAGCTTTGCACTCAGATCCTCCAGCCTCTGCCCTCAGCAAGCCCTCCATCCATCCTGGGCTCAGGCTTCTACAGTAGTCTGGTCACATGATCAGTCCAGTTGCTCATGTATGCCCACTGATCAAGGATGCACTATTCAGTCGTTCCCCTCTACCCTGCATTTCCAGACAACTGTGGTGTCCAGGGGTCACGAGGTGACAAAGGCTGGTTTGCATGGCTTAGCAGCTCTTGTCCCCATGTCTTTATCATCGCCATCTCCAGGACAACTGCCTTTCATTTTGTAGTTAGTTGTGGGGTTGAGCAAAAGGGAAGTGTGGGAGGGTGTGGCAGGAGGAACTTAGGGGTTGTCAGATGTAAGAATGTGATGCAAGTGGTTGGTTTGGGGTACAGGGTGGGGGTAGGGGTTGAGCTGTATACTAATCAAACATAATGGACAGACAGTGGCTCCTGAGAATCTGGGATGCCGTGGAATCTGGAAGGTCTTCTCACTCCTTTTGTGGAGGGAGAGAAGGATGGAGCGTTTAGAAGCTGAGTTTAGGGCAACCAGGGAAGAATATAAGAAAAGTGGGCAGAGGGATGGCAGAGCAGATGGCTCAGGCATTCACTGCCGCAGCCCACGTCGCCCAGTTCACAGTTAGTGACCAGGGCATCTCCACCCGTGGCAGAAGCTTACTACCTCCAGGTCTGAGATTTGGATCATGTGGGTGGGTGGGCAGTGCCTTCCCCACACCATACAATTCAGGTGCCTATGTTTTAGGCTGAAGGGAATCCTTTTTCTTGGGAAAATTGGCATTTGAGCAATGGTTGATAGTGTCTGCTCAATTATTAGAACTTCCTCATAATGTGGCATTGAGGTGGTCATGTACTGGCAGCTGTGACGGTTAATTTCCATGGTTAAATTGCTTGAATAAAAAATGCCTAGAAGGCTGGGTATAGTGGTATCTGACTGTAATGAGCATAGTAAGAAATGCCTTTTAGATATGTAAAAATAGCTTAGTCAGGGACCCATGAGGCTGACTCCCAAGCCAAGATTACTGTTAGAGACTAAACTCAGACCCTTAGCTAAAATATGTCACAGGTGAGCAGAGTTTTGGAGAGAGGCTAAGGGCCATAGTTAAGAATTTAGAATGTGAACTTTGTGTGATGACCCTCAGCATAACAACATATAACTTTTCTTATACAAGCTACATATGACTACCTTATTGCTTGAGACAGTGACTATAACCCTAGCACTCAGTGGGTAGCAAGTGGTAAGAATATCAAGAGTTCAAGGCCAGCCTCAGCTATGTAGCAAATACTACATGAGACCCCTGTTCAGAAAGGAGGGAAGGAAAGGGAGGGGCACTGAGAATTTGTGAAGTATAACCTTTGGATGTGTCCATGAGGGTATTTCCAAGGTCAGTTAATTTAGAAGTTAAGACACATTCTGAATGTGGGTGACCATATGCTGCAGGCTTGGGTATTGGACTGAATAAAACAAACAAAAACAAAAACAAACAAACAAAGAAAGGGAGGATGAGGTGAGCCGAGCACCAGCATTGTCCTTTTTCTGCTTTTGGTCCTGGGAAATTTGAGGAGTCTTAGCTGCAGACCCTCCACAGCCATGAGCTCTTTCATACCCTCCCTGCCATGACTAACTGTCCCCGACTTGAGCCATAAACCACAGCAAACCCTTTCTCCCCAAAGTTCCTTTTTAAACCAGGTTATTTGTCACAGAGATGGGAAAAGTAGCTTAATGTGGGAGCCAGGACCACAGGATTCAGTTTCAAGTCTGACATCAGCTTACTGTGTGACCTCGGGGAAGTCATCTCATGTCTTTTGACTATTGGTGTCCACACATGAAATAGAAAAAATTACCCCACTCATCAAAAATGGAAGCATCTGATACCAGTGTACATCATAAACAGGACCTGAGCAGTCCTTATATTAACAGGGGTGGTGACCTCAGTCTCCATGTGCTGGTCTACATGCCATGGGGCATGGGCAATCCTGTGTTAACAGTGGCAAAGGAACCTCACTTGGTATGCTAGGCTGCAATGAATCAGGCTGCTGACAGAATCATCCTGAAAGCTTAAAGCGATCTCTAGACCCTCCATCCTGGCTGTGTAGATTCTGAATTGCTGAGAGGGAGCATGGATCCAGAGTGGTTTTGAACCACTGATTCAGGTAGAGACCTAAGTGGAAGTAAGTGGACCTGGAGAGTTGGAAAGATGCAGATGTCCAACATAGGCTAGGCGTTTTGTATGTATATCACATAGTTACCAGCTGCTTGAGAGGTCAGAAGAGGGTATCAGATCCCCGGGAGCAGGAGTTACCAATGGTTGTAAGCTGCCCTGTAGGCACTGGGAATTGAACCCACATCATCTTCAAGGACCACTGGTGCTCTTAACTATTATGCCATCTCTCCAGCTCCACCCAGAATCACTTTTAAAGGGAGTTTTCCCTTTTCACTTTTCTTATTGCAGAAAGTAGATAAGGTAATAATCCCATTAGCAGCCTAAGGACCAAACTGTTAAACAAGCAAACAACCCAGAGAAAGGACTGGAGGGGCCCAGCTGCTCAGCTATAGTCAAATGAGCCAAAACATGGGAGAGAAACGGGCTGGCTGTGATGCCATTGTCCCACAGCCCTGATGGGCACTGTGGACACTGCAGAGTAAGTCTCACCACGCCTAGGTGAAGTTCTCCTTTCTTCTTTTGTGCTGCAGGTGCTGTAGTCTAAAGCAACAATGCTCTCGATTAGAGCAGACTCACAGCAACATGGGAGCGGAAGAACAAATGAAATGACTGACAGGGCAGCAAGCCATGGTGAGGTGGGGATGGTGAGGGGGGATGGTGAGGGAGGGATGGTGAGGGAGGATGGTGAGGGGGGGATGGTGAGGGGGGAAGATTAGGGGGGATGGTGAGGTGGGGATGGTGAGGGAGGGATGGTGAGGGGGGATGGGGAGGGGGGATGGGGAGGGGGATGGGGAGGCAGGCCTATAATCCCAGTGCTTGGTCTGTTACAGGAGAAGAATTGATTGCTTTGAGTTTGAGACCAGCCTGAATTACACAGAAAAATTTTGTCTTTGAACTAAAAAGAAAACATTTCAAGTAGATAAATAAACAGATGGCTAAATGACAATGTAAAGACCCAGGCAAGTCTAGAAGGTCGGAAGGACGGGGTTTGTGTTAGATTAAAGGAGCCCGACTGACAACTAATTATAACATACAGACCTGGTGTGGGTCCTAATTGAAGCAACGCAACTCTAGGAAGCATTCGTGAGACAGCTGGGGATATCTGCAAACGAACTAGGTTAATGACAAAGGCTTACTAATTTCGTTAGATGTGACAATGGGACAGCGGCCGGCCGTGGCACCGTGGTTACATAAGATGGCCCTATTCTTTCAGAACTGTACTGAAGTTTACAGGCTCTGCTGACACACTTGGTTTTTCCTCCTCTGGAGTTTTTTAGTTCATCAAAGGGAAAAGAAAAAGTGGCAAAGTCTTGGTGATGACTGAGTCGTGGGATGGATTCTGAGGTTTGCTCATTCAATAAACACCATTTTCAAATGTGAAGGCAAGGTTCAAGAAGAGACCCATCAAGAAATCAGCATGAGTAGAAGGCCGGAGAGCAGGCAACCCCCACGTCTTTGCAATAGCAAGCCTTCTCACGAAGCTCTGGGGACTCGGCACCCTCTGAACAAGGACAGATTACCTTTCATCTTGATGGAGAATTCTCCCAGCAGACTCTCCAGCTCCGCTTCAATGGTGCACATGTTCTGCAAAGGGCATAGGAAATGGTGTTAGATCCATCTTCCTCTGCATGGTGGCACAAGACATTTCAGTGATAGCATTGAACAAGAAGCATGTTCCCATTTTTCTGTGAGTACACAGTACCTGCTGCTGGAGGCCAAACAATGTAATGCTTCCAGTGCATGCATAGCTGGGGCTTGGATGAACAAGTTAAATGATATCAAAGTAGTCAGACAACTCTAGAACTCGGATGTTCTAAGAACAGACTTGGGACTGTACAAAAAGGTGGTACTATTGTGATGGGGAATCAGCCATGCACACTATATAGGCAGAGATACATGCTCCAGGTTAAAAGCTGGGTCAGCCACTCTCTAGTATGTGCCTGTTTCATAATATCAGGTCATATACCATACATTTATATGCATCTTTTACTTGATAAATTAAAAAAAAATTAAGAAAGAAGCAGCCAGGCTTGGTGGTATGTGCTTGTAATCTCAGTAGAAGGAAGGCAGAAAGGTTGCCCTCTGGAGTTTGTGCCTGCAAGCCTGGCCTACTTAGAGAGTTTCAGACCAGTGAGAGACCCTGTCTCAAAACAAACAAACCCCAACAAAACGGATGGTAGTACCAGAGAAGATGAGAGCTGAGGTCTTCCTCAAGTTTCTACACCTGTCTCTACATCACACACAGACATACAACATTTTGGGGAAGGGGACAAGGAACATAGGAGTTTGATTCTATCCAAGTAAGGCAGACTTTCGATGTGATGTTATGAAGCCTAGAATGAGCCCCTAGGTTGAATAGGGGTCCCCTCCTCACTGTGGTGTTAAAGGACCTGGTTACAATACCTGGCCAACCCCATTTTACTGCCCCAGTATCAGATGACCCAATGAGAGCAGTTAAAGGTAGATTTCAAGTGTCCCAGCCATTGTGTCTCCCCAGTGAGAGGTTCCCATAGCTCAGCTGGGGCAAGCCTTACAAGTCTCTCTACTGTAGTAAGCAGCACTGGCCATCTCTGCTTCAGCAAACCTCTTCCTTATGGCCAGCTTCACCAAGTCTCAGGCTTGTGCAAGTTGCAATTGGACAAAAGTGAGGCCACTTAGTAAACACCAACAGGCTCAAGCAGGGCTTCTGAGAGCTCCAGAAGTCCTCAGGCTGTGCTGCTTACTTGATTCTTTGTTCTGCTCAGCACTGTCACTCTTGTGGGGACACGGGGAGAAAGGCCTTATCCTTCCTGTAGGAAGTCCTCAGTGCTTCAGAGAGCTTGGCAAAACTGGGGAGTATTTGCTCAGGTCTGAGCTCTGAGTAACTTGAAAACTTTGAAAACAAAATCTCAGCACTGCAAATCCTTTGTTTCCTCAGAGCTGGGGGTCTCTCTGCAAGGGGCTAGTTTCGAGACATACCAGATGTATCATCAGGCACGTTGGGGATGCTACTACTGTCTTAAGAACTCAGGGGCCACTAGATAAACAGCTGAAGTCACCCATGGATGCAGCCAAGGATGAACACTGCTCCAAATGAAAAATACCTGGAGAACTGCTCCTGGGGCTGCAGGTGTGATAAAATCATTTAGGATTTTTAGTGATTCAAAACTGTAATGCTTATTAGGGCTATTGCTGGATGCTATCATTTGGGCATGCTCAAAAAGCAGGTCATAGGGCTGGAGAGATGACTCAGTGGTTAAGAGCACAGGCTGTTCTTCCTGAGGATCCATGGTCAGTTTCCAGCATCTATACTGACTTGTAATGACAGTTACGCTACTGCCACAGCTATTAGTTATTCTGACACACGTTCTTGCTTTGTAGTCCTAGCTGGCCTGGGTTTCGGCCCAGGGTGACCTCAAACTTGCAGTAATTCTCCTGCTTCAGCCTCCAAGTGTTGGGATTATGCTAAGCCCAGTTTATTTTATGAATTTAAAAATATTCTTCTGAATTTAGGCAAAGAAGGGCCTAATGTTAAATCATGAAAAGAGAAAGACTTATTTGGTTCAAGCAGCCCTGTGGTGTGAGCATGAAGGGATCCTAAGACAGATGCTCAGCTCTGAGAATTGCCCACTAGACCTTGCTTGAGCCATGACTTTACCGATGACATATGATCTCTGAATAAAGTCTCCAGGGACAGGGAGAAGTGCAGCTTTAATAATTCAGCCTCTTCATGAAGGGCACACATTAGTAGTGTTAGGTGATTCCTAAGGGGTGAAACCCTCCCCCTGTCTGATGATACTTGGACCCCAGAGACTGTCAGAAACCAGGAAGATACATTTCTGTTCATGGCTCTTTATCTTGGATAAATCTCTCTCTCTCTCTCTC
This sequence comes from Rhynchomys soricoides, assembly GCA_019843965.1. Taxonomy (NCBI): domain Eukaryota; kingdom Metazoa; phylum Chordata; class Mammalia; order Rodentia; family Muridae; genus Rhynchomys; species Rhynchomys soricoides. The sequence goes on from JADRCH010000360.1 coordinate 366,625, forward strand.
TCTCTCTCTCTCTCTCTCTCTCTCTCTCTCTCTCACACACACACACACACACACACACACACACAGAGAACTGTAGGCAGAATGGAGTCCTATATTAAAACTGTAAGTGGGCTAGCCATCTTACCATGGGGTCTACTCTTCCTTCTGAACACACTACAGTATTTAGAAGTGAATTTAAATGGTGAAATATTAGGCTTTATGGCTTAGTTTAGACAATTCCATTACCTTGCTTGCAGCTTTTTCTTTTCTTTTTTTTCATATATGAGGGGTAGGACCTCATGTCTGCCAGGTAAATAAATGCTCTGCCAATGACCTACTTTCCCAGCTCTCTTTTTACTTTGTTGTTGTTGTTTTTGTTTACATTTTGAGCCATGGTCTCACTGAACTGCCCAGCCTTGCCTTGAACTCACTCAAGTAACCCAAGTTCACTCACTTGAACTTGCAATCTTTTTTGCTCAACTTCCTGTGTAGCTGGGATTACAGGTCTGTGCCAGCAGGCCTCTCTCTCTCTCCCTCTCCCTCTCCCTCTCCTCTCCTCTGATCCTCTCTCTCTCTCTCTGTGTGTTCTAGAGAATAGAATGGGTTTGTGCGCTGCTGCTCACCTCTTTCTGACAGTGACTAACTATTCTGACTTGGTCATGGAATGAGACTGCAGGATTTACCTCTGTGTACTCCTTGTAGCTGCGGTTGATCTCAGACAGACTCTCCCGGGCAGCCTTGCTGGCAGGGGATGTTGCAAAGGCTTGCTTCATTTTGTTGGCCCCATCTTGGAGACGACGTTGGATACAATAGGTTTCATAGAGCTCGTCTACCTGCCAGAACCCAAAGAGGAAACAGATAAATAACAGTCATGCTTGAGAGAAGCCCCATAGGCTGTTGTCATGTCCTTAAAGATATACTGTATGTCTGTTCTAGAGAAGCAGAGAATTGTCAAGGGTGATTCCTTTAGATTAGTCACTTACTCATTTTCCACACTGTTACCCATTTGTTTGTTTGTTTGTTTCAAAGCAGATTTTGCTTGAATCCTGTTTCCAAATTATACAACTTGAAAAGGCCCTTTCATGTCTTTGAGGAAACCACTGGGATTGTTTAAATTGGCTTAGGCAGCTGGCCTAGCACATGCCTATAATCCCAGCACTTGAGAGGCTGAGGTAGGAGGGTTGTGGGTTCCAGGCCATTGAGATCCTGCCTCAAAAAGAGAGAGAGATAAAGAGAGGGATGGGTGTAGGTAGGGGTTCTGGGGACATGAAGAGAAGTAGGGGCATACTTTGGGAAATGTGTAGGTCCGTGCTGGACTGAGGGGTCAGACAACAGGGACAGGGGTCCTCTACGTGGGGATTAAGCCTTGGAAAGGTTCTAATTTTACATCGAAGAGAAAATGTGTAGTATGCAAAACTATTATCACTTTAAGAGGCATTATCAACAGGTGATACCTACAATTTTGGAGTTGGTATTTTACCTATGCATTTATGCATGTGTCTACATGCATGTGAGTGTATGTGAGTGTGTGGGTGTATATGTGTGAATGTGTATGGGTGAGTGTGTATGTGAGTATATGTGTGAGTGTGTGAGACTGTGTGTGTGTATGTGTGTGTGTGAGTATGTGTGTGTATGAGTGTAAATGTGTGAGCATGTGAGTGTGAGCATGTGAGTGTGCGTGTGTACGTGTGCATATGTGCGTGCAGGAGCGATCTTCATCTATGAGAGTAATAGATCAATCTATTCCTTTGAAGCAGGAGGGGTCGCTCCCTGAACCTGTAGCTCAGGTTTTCTCAGTGAAGCCAAAGGCCAGCAAGCCCTACCCCCTCTTGTCTTTGCCCCAATTGGAGTTGGGTTACAGGCATTTTTGGGATAGCAGCCTGTGGCATGGGTGCCGGGATCCAAACTCTGGTCCTCTTTTTTTTTTGGTTTTTGGTTTTTGGAGACAGGGTTTCTCTGTATAGCCCTGGCTGTCCTGGAACTCACTCTGTAGACCAGGCTGGCCTCGAACTCAGAAATCTGCCTGCCTCTGCCTCTCAAGTGCTGGGATTAAAGGTGTGTGCTACCACTGCCCGGCTGGTCCTCTTGATTGTGTAAATGTGTAGCTACTAATCACAGAATAATCCTCCTAAGCCTAGACTCAGCCTTTTCCTTTTCCTTTTCTTTTAAAGATTATTTTATGTCTAATGATGTGTCTCTTGTGTACGGCTATGTGCAGGTATGTGTACTTGAGTGCAGATGCCCTCAGAAGCCAGAACAAGGCATCAAATCCCCCAGTGCCGGAGTTACAGGCAGTTGTGAGCCAAGGGATGTAAATTCTTCAAGAGCAGTATGTGCTCTTAACCACTGAGTCATCTCTCCAGCCCCAGGATTAAGCATTTAAAACATTAAAAATGAGGTTATTTACTGAAAACAATTTTGTGAAATCATGGATCAATAGTAGAGAAAATTCAGTTAAGTTGTTCACACTGATGAGAGTGACGTCCAAACAGCGCCAGATAACCAAGTTTCAGTTCCTATTTCTCCCATCTCTCTTCCCCTCCCTTACGTATTTCCTCTCTTTCTTCTAGATTTTATTTATCTATTTTATTTTATTTATTTATTTTACATGATTAGGTGTTTTGCTTGCATGTGTGCCTGTGTACTACATACATGCCTGGCATTTATGGAAGCCAGAAGAAGGTGTCAGATCCCCCGGAACTGGAGTTACAATTGTTTGTGAGCCACCCTGTCGGGGCTGGGAACCGAACCTGGGTCCTCCACATGAGTAGCCAATGCTCTTAACTACGGCCACATGACTTCTCCAGCCCCAAGGCTTTTATTTCTATGTTCAGCTGAGGCATCTAGTTAAAGCCATCCGGTACCCATGTTACACTCAGGGTGGGCATGCACGGGGCAGTAACTGAGAGCAGAAACACAGAAGCAGAGACAAGAGCAGCACTGGTTACCTTACTAATGTGAAACTCCAGACGTCGCATGTATCTCTCAATCGTTTTAATTTGCTGGAATTAAAAGGAGAGGCTTGAAGAAAGAGCAGCCATTGGCAGTGCAATTGATTAGGCTCCTGAGAGAAATTCCACTAGCATATCCTCTGCGTAAGTCCCATAAGTACATCCTGCTTCCCCTTTCCTTCTGCCTTGGCCACTATTTCAGGGTTTTCCTAATGTTAATTTGGAAAATATTTTTCAAAACAGACTAGCCTGACAGATGAGCTTGAACTAATTATGGTCATCCCGTGGTAAACACCAGGGTGGCCAATCCATTTGATTTCTGGTGGAGCAATATCATTTGGACGGTATCTAAATTTCTTCATAATATATTTTGCATGCTTTAAAATGAGCATCTGCACATTAAATTGTGCAACTGAATCTAGAACTGGGGTATGCTTTACAATTGTTATTTGCACATTGTGACAGCTGTCCATTAGGGCTCACAGATACAGCTGGTCATGCCATCCCTATGAATTATAAATACTGTAACATACATTTGACTTAATTGCCCTTTAAAATATCTTTGTGGGGAATGCCGTGATTAGATTAGGCATTGAAATGAAGCTATGTATATAGAACAGCATGGAGAGTGACGCTGTGTACCACTAAGAAGGAAGACACAAAAATCCCCCTTCTAAAAGGCCTGGAGGAATTTTGTCAATAAGAATATATATTTTACATGAAAAGGAAGAACTAGATTTAACAGGAATAATTTCTTTCTCCTTTTGTAATATATTCTTGAAAAAAAAATACATATAACATTTTAGTGGCACATAAACACTTATGGCATTTTCTAACCAGAGATGTCTCAGATTTGATGAAAAGGGCAGCCACACAGTGAGGATCTCCAAATACAAGTTCCAGAGTCAAAAACCAGAACAAACCCACATCCTGGAGGCCTTGTTTCCCCCCCCCCCCCCCCCATCTCCTTGATTCTTTTGGCCCTGATGCTCATTGAACCCCCCCCATCATCCTTTATCTGGAATCTTCCTGTCCCCTACAGGGTCTCTACTGATCGATTGGCATCTGCTCCACGTGCAGAGCTTCATTTTTCAGCAGCACCCCAACACAGAACGCTAGCCTACCTTGTCTAGGTCATACAGCACACCCTGAAATGAAAAGAAGATTCCTTGGTTACAGCACATCCTCCTGAGAAATACCACCCACTTCAATAAACGGCTCGGCTATCTATACACTGCCTGTGAAGGACTTGCCAGCCCCGTCAAATTCGACTGGATTTTTGGTATTTGCTTTTAATGAGTAAAACTCTGGGTTATTTGGGGTGCTCTCAAGAGCTGTCATCACCTGACCTCTGTGATTCTATAGTTGCACCCTGTTCTTGTGGCCTCTTAGCAGCTTGAAGGGTTCCTAAACAAAACCCCAAAGCATTTTCGTCTATATGCCCATGAAGAGAAAGGCAAACACGTGTTAAACAGAGCTGCCAGGTCTACACATGCAGACTCTCCTGGGGTTTCCTGCTGCCTTGAAATGTTAAGGTGTAATAAGTAACACTTTGAAATGAACAAAATCAGTCCTCACAAACTCTTCAGAGGAGAAGACATTAGCCATACAGCATGGATTCTAACGGGGCTCAATGGTGCTTCCACACTGGCCTCTTAGTAACCATCTTCCCTTCCTTCCCTGCCTGCTGCCGCTGACGGCGGTGGTTAATTTTCAGTCAGGTTGACACAAGTCAGGGTCATCTGAAAAGTGGGAATGTCAATTAAGAAAATACTATCAGATTGGCAGGTAGGCAAGTCTGGGGGCATTTTCTTAACTAATGATTAATATGGGTGGGCCCTGTCCATTTTGGGTGGTGTTTCTCCTGAGCACATGGTCCTGAGGACTATAAGAAAGTAGGTTGAGCAAGCCACGAGGAAAAAGCCAGTAAGCAGTGCTCCTCCTTGGCCTCTGCTAATGTTCCTGCCTCCAGGTTCCTGTCCTGACTTCTCGCTATGATGGAGTATACAACCTGTCAGCTGAAATCCCCCCCCCCCCCGTTTTTTTTTTTTTTCTGTAAGTTGCATTTGGCTATGGTGTTTACCATAGCAATAGAAAGCAAACTAGGACACTGGCCTACATTTAAATTAAAGATAAAGCAAATGTTCTCATTTCTGAATGTACAAAGGAGATGCTAGGAAAAATAAATTATTTAGAGTTTTCTTCTAAGATATAATTATATTCCTTAGTATATGAGTGCTTTGTCTGCACGCATGGTTATACACCAGAAAAGGGCATCAGATTATGAGCTGCCAAATGGGTGCTGGGAATTGAACTCAGGACCTTTGGAAGAGCAGCCGGTACTCTTAACCACTGAACTATTTCTCCAGCCCCACTTAGAGTTTTCAAAAACCACCTTTATCATCTTTATTTCATCATGAAGTATATCTACATAAACATGTAGTACATACTCAGAAGTACTAAGAATAAAGCATTTAAAAGAAAAACATCCTTTTCCTTTTATTATTATTGTGTGTGTTTGGGGGGAGGGGTTGTTGTTTGTTTGTTTTGTGAGACATGGGTTTCCCTGTATGAGGCTGGCCATCTTCCTGCCTCAGCCTTCCTCCTTCTGAGGTTGCAGGTGTGAGCCACCAGGCTCAGCAATTCTTCCTTCCTAAATACACACCAGGAGGCAATAGCTTTGCTCCTTGTATCTGTTTTCTTTAACATTCCTGTCCCTTGGCCACCTCTCCCCTCCAGTAAGTGAGGAGAGGAACCCCCCACCCTCTACCCGGTGGTAGCATCCTTATGATCAGAGGTACCTACCAGGCGAGAGTTTCTCTTCATATCTTTTAACTGAGCAGTCAACTTGTCCAGCTCTGTCTGGTGAAACTCCAGATATTCACTGCAAAGGTAAGACATCATGGTGAGTGTTCACTTCACAAGCGATCTGGGCAGTCACTGACCTTTGCCTTCTGAGAGGGGGTTAAGAATAGTGATCGCAGTCAGGTGGTGGCTCACACCTGTACACTCAGCCCTTGGGAGACTGAAGCAGGACTGTTATGCATTCTAGGTTAGCCTGGGCTTCATAGTAACTCTCAGGCTAGCCTGGGTTCTAGAGTGAGATCCTGCCTCTCTCTTGAAATAGAGTCAAAACTTTGATTTGTGGTTGGGGAACATTTTGAAAGTCTAGTAGCTGCATCTGATCCTGTCTAACCAGAGCACCCCTTTAAGGCTGAAAATCTAGAAGAAAAAAGTCAGCGGGGAGGGAAGAGTTAGGCAGGACCTGGGTCACACAGTTTTGTCTAGTTAAAACTGGTAGTTACTGTAGGTACCAAACGCTAGGCAAGTTTTCTTCAGGACAAACTGTCCTTATAACACATCCAGAAAGGTTTCAGAATCCTTTACAAACTGTTTTCATGTATGTCTGTTTGAGGCAGTTTGTATACTGTGTCACCCAGGCTGACTTTGAACTTTTGATGGTCCTCCTGCCTTGGCCTCCTGAGCTCTAGACAAGTGTGACCCACACCACACCTGGCTCAGAACCCTTCTTTAGCAATCTCTAGTTCAGCTGTGGCTGTCCACTATTGTCTAAGTGAAGTCCAGCAGTCCAGGGGGGTAGCTATAAACACAGTACTGTGTCAAGCCTACCTCAGGGTCATGATACGATGGACAAATACAACCTGCTTCCCATCTGTGAGACTTATAAAAATCTGCCTCAACGATAGAGCAAGAAGCAAACACCCAGGAAAGTGTGCTGGCACACATTTTTTTTTTCCTGCAATCCTAGCATCTGGTAGGTGGAGCTGGGATCTGAGCTACAGGGTCTACATAGGGAGTTCAAGGCCAGCTTGAGCTGCATGAGACCCTGCCTCAAAAACAAACCAAAAAATAAAGCGTTGAGCTCACATGGCCCTTTCAAAACTGATTTCCCATGACTGGTTTTTAGGCAGGAAAAAGGTCATTTTAGGGAAGAAGAAGATCTTTCCTAAAGCACATAGTTAAGGCCACAGTTCTTACTCAAGCCCATTTTTCAAGGCCCTGTAGACCTCTTCCACTCTCTTCGGCTGAGGCTCTTTGGGAGTGTTGTTATTTTTGTGACCTAGATTATGCATTTTCTTCAGCTTGGCCTGAGGCTTCTTGAGAGCAGAGGCATTTTCAATGAAGGAGTTACACCTAAAGAAAGAGAAGAGAAAGGAAACAGCCTCAGGCATCAAATGACCCATTAGAGAAAGGCCTTTAAACCAGTTTGCCTTCATCCTAGAGCCTGGAGGAAAGAGACACCCCTTGAATGGCACTGAACTGAACTAGCCACATTTTGTTTCTTGACCTTTGTTTGCTGAAAACTTTGCAGAGCAGAAGCTCTACCCTGCAGGCATAGACAGGCTTGCAATGTACGCCTTTTGAGGGTGGTGTTCTCGTGGCCTAGCTCATAGAGAGCCAGGGATAAACGGTTTCAGGTGGAAACAAGGAACAGATAGAAGTTATATCCAACCAAAGGAAAGAAAAGTCATTGCATAATATCAGATACAAACTTATGTCTTGCTAGGATATGAGTGGTACCTTTGGGTAAAGTGTCCAAAGCCCAGCAAACAGCTAATTTTCAGGGGTGTTAAACTAAAACATGGAGCTTGGACTTAGAGTTGTCCTTGAAGTCTTAGCTTATTTACTTTATCTTTTTCTCATTGGGGTCTGCTAGTGCATGTGTGTACTCATGCATCTGGAAGCTGACTTTTGGAAAATGTCCTTTGTCACTCTTCACATTATTTTTTGAGACAGAGTCTCTCTGAACCTGGAGCTCCCTTGCAAAGGGAGAAGAACTTCATTCACGAGGGTGACTTCTCTTGCATGTTACCCATTCACTCTCTGAGCTTCTTTGGTTTTATGAGAGGAGGAGATTCCAGGGAAACTAGAGCTTAATTTCCTAATTCCCACCCGAATGATATTAGCTCTCCATGAGGCGCAGTCTTCATCCACTGCATAATTTCATACCAAATCAGTCTCTGAAACAAGGGTAAAGGAAAGTGTGCTTTCAAGGGACTTGGGAGTGAGACAGGAAGGAGTCTACCACTAACTAACATTGGCATAACAAAGCACATGCTAGCTTCCAGGCTCCCTCAGGCTGCAATCCTGGCTCAACTCACAGGGCTCCCAACCCTAAACTTCTGCAGCTCAAGGGCTTCCCTTCCCCTAGCTTCCCATTCCTACACAACCCTGCCATTTCAGGCGTGTGCGCTCTTGGTCCTCTTTCTGTCTCCCCTCCATTTCATGGCCCAATTCACTCTGCTGGCCATGCTCAGTGTATTACTTTCTCTCCTGGCTCTGGACTCTTCCAGATGCCTTGGCTGTACTGCTGTTCCTCATATCTACATTAAAAACCTTCCCCTCAACCACAACTTGGAGTGGTCACATACTCAATAGTGAGAGCATGGCCTCTCATAATAGCTAGGACAAGCTAGCCAAATGTGTATGTATACATGTATATATATTCACATAATGGGCTAGCTCATCCTAAATTCTCAGATATCTTTGCACAAGGAATGTAAATGGTAGGAATGCTCGCACTTAATACAGGATGTGTTATCCTTTCCATAAAAAGACATTAGCTGCTACACACACATGTGAATCAGCAAGGCACACAGTTTCTTTCTGCTGCATCCCAGGAGGATCACCCAGCACTTGCCTGGATCGCCTTTCTTGTAGCCCACTAAAACCTGCGAAGGACTGGCTCCGGATGATGCCATTGGGCCCTCCAGGAGAGAAGGACTGGGATCCTACCAGCATGATTTCTGGGAGTCTGGTGGGCAGTCCTGTAGACAGAGGGAAAATCATGGTGACTGTCAGGCAGGTCCACACAGAAACACTGAGCTTGTCAACATTCAGAGGCGTGACAAGGTAAAATATTTCACGAGATCCTGGTCATGAAATGCTTCTAAGACTTTCCTAAAAAGATATTCATCCATTTAGACCAAAATAAATGCAAACACACAAAACTGCTGCCATGTAGGTTTCATTTGGGGTTGGGGGTCTGCGTATATGATACACGTGTGTTTGCATGTGTGTGGGCATGTTTGTATACACACGTAGACACTCAAGGTTGACCGTGGGAATCTTCCTAGATGTGTTCATTTTACTCTTTGTGGCAGAGTCTCTCAAATGAATGTAGAAATTGACTAGTGTACTTAGCCAGCTTGCTCCAAGGATCCCATTTTCAACTTTCAAGTGCTGGGATTATAGGCAGCTGCTAGGCCTGTTCAGCATTTATGTGGGTTCTGGTGACTGACACTTCATCCTCAAGCCTGCATGGAGTGTTTTATCCACTGAGCTCTTCCGTATCTCCCCAACCCAATGTGTATCTCCTTTAAGAATTCTCTTCCTTCCTTCCCCCCTCCCTCCCTTCCTCCTTCTCTCCCTCTCTTCCTCCTCCCTTCTTTTCTCTTCTCCCCTCCCCCTTCTTTCTTAAGTCCAACCAAGGTTTACTACAGATGAGAACATTTGTGATGGTCCAGTCCATTCAATCACAACAGCACTGCACAAATGAGCCACCAACAAAGTTTCCGACAGTCCAACCTGAAATTCAAAACAGTCAGGCCGCAGCTGGGAATTTTTATGTGTAAGGCTGAAGATACAAGGTTTCTTTAATGATGAATTTATTTAAACTCTTTCCCCTTCCTCTCCTTATTTTGATAGGAAAGATTGTGTCACTGCACTGTCTGGGAAAACAAGCAAGGGTAGAAAGAGAGCGCACAAAGTGATAATCTGGGTTAGATAAGAACACAAGAGAGGAAGGAGGCCCACGGTGTGCTCCATCCTTTTTGATCTCTTCTTCGGTTCTCAGTTTGGCTTTGCGAAGATTCCCTGTGACAGACCAAGGTGCGGTGTCAAGTGCAAGTTCAGCTGGACGGAAGCCCAAGGTTAGTCTCCCAAGGGACTGCCCTAGAACTGTGAGGTAACCCTACCCACTGTCAACCAGACAGCCTCAAAGCACGAACCATTGTCTCAGCAGGTGATGTCATCCCAGGCAGGGACTGAGCTCATAGGAATAGGAGAGTGTACACAATGAAACCTCCAAAGGTTGACACACACCAATTAGTGTATTGGGAACCATCACCCACTGTTTTTTAAGGACCTTAGAGAAAGAGAGACCAGCTAAACCCTCAGAGAGCACATTCCCCTCCACACTGATACAGGGGTTTAAGTCTCTACACCTCTGAGAGAAGTGTGCCTTATTCCCAGGGACAAGGTGCTCACTCACAGGGAGGTCAGTCTGGGGACAGGTGGCAGTAGGCTAGCTTTTCCATGGGATGGGACAAAAACCTCATAGCTGCCAAAAGACAGAAGGGATTCTCTTGAATTTTAAATGTAATGAGATAGAACTATGTAAAGTTTGTGTTTAAAAGAAACAAGCAAAACATACAATTTCATTATACTTAAATCCTAGCACATGGAACAAAGGTGCCAGGCTCATCCAAGGGTGAGCACAGCTTTCTCTATGTAGCAAGGTCTAGGCCAGCCAGGACTGCATGGTGAGACTGCCTATAATTCTAACTGCTAAGGCAGGAGAATTGCTATGAGTTCAAAGTTACACTGGGCTGCTTAGTGAGTTTTAGGCCAGTCTGGGCTACATAGTGAGACTCCCTCTTAAAACACTCACACCAAAACAAAAACACACACATGCATGCATGCATAATACATACATACATACATACATACATACATACATAATTTCTAGAAACTCTGAGACAGTTAAACATTTTAAATAGTGCAATAGCTATTCCTGTTTATCAATTTGACTATATGTAGAATGAACTACAATCCAGAATTGGAGGGCTCACCTGTGATCTAGATCTTGAGTCTGGAAGACACAAGTTTCTAACCTGGATCTTGGCATGGAGATCTTGAGGCATAGTGGCTATGAAAAGCTTAGGCCCAGGCAAGGTAGTACACACCTTTAATCCCAGGAGACTAAGGCAAGATCTCTGAGTTTTAGGTCTGCATGAGACAAAACAAGTCCTAGATCTAGGCGTGGTGGTACACACCTTTAATCTGGGCCACACCTTCTGCTGGAGGCCTACAGAAGGACAGTGGAAGAAGGAAGACTCATTCTTTTTTCCCTGCTTGCATTTACTTGCCAGCACATCTGTTGGAATCTATTATAGAAGACCAGCTGAAACAACTAGCCTTGTGGGACTGAGCAACTACTAGATCCTTGGACTTCCCATTCACAGATGCCCATTGTTGGGGAGTTGGACTGCAGACTGTAAGTCATCATAATAAACTCCCTCAACAAAGAGAGACATTCCATACGTTCTGTGACTCTAGCAAACTCTGACTAATACAAAGAACTTTTTTGTTTGTTTGTTTGTTTGTTCGTTGGACTATGCACAGAAATGAGGCTGTTCCTAGTTACTCCATATCAGCCCAAGGCTCACAGAAAAGCCCAGTTTCTTGAATCCCTCAACGAATTCTCACAATTGCTCTTGATGGCCCTTAGGTGCCTGTCTACATTTCAGTGAGGCATGGTCCTTGGGCTCACGGTGCCAGACCTGTGCAGCATGATGTCATCTGCAAACTTCCAAGAGTCATCAGGAAGCCACCCTGGCCCGTGTTCTCTTCATGCCATCAGGTTTTGTTTGTTCATTTTCCTTTGGTGCTAGGCATTGAACCCAGGGCACCACATGTGAGTCAGGGGCTCTACCCAGTCCTGTTTGCAACAGCCAAACACTCATCCAAGTAAGTGTCAACTTGACAAACCTTCTAAATTTTATGTTATTATTTTATGTGTATGGTTCTTTTGTCTTCGAGCATGTCTGTGTACCACAAGCTAGAAGTACTGGCTGAGGTCAGAAGAGAGTGCCAGATCCCTTGGAACTGGAGTTACAGATGGTTGTGAGCTGCCTTATGAGTGCTAGGAATTGAATCCAGGTTCTCTAGAAGAGCAACCAGTGGCCTTAACAGCTAAGCTTTCTCTGTAGCCCCAAGTTGACAAATCTTATTGTGTCTCATTTGTAAATTGTTCAACAGGTCTAATGAAGCATAGTCATTTGATTAAAAACAAACAAACAAACACTAAAGCTATTTAAAAGTGTCCCAGAGTTTCTAGAAATTATACTTATGTATGTATGTATGTATGTATTTTGTTTTGTTTTTGTTTTTGTTTTTTTTGGTGTGGGTGTTTTGAAAGAGGGTCTCACTATGTAGCCCAGACTGGCCTAGAACTCACTAAGCCACCCAGGGTGACTTTGAACTCATAGCTATTCTCCTGCTTTAGCAGTTGGAATTGTAGGCAAGGTCTCACCATGCAGTCCTGGCTGGCCTAGACCTTGCTGCATAGAGAAAGCTCTGCTCACCCTTGGATGAGCCTGGCACCTTTGTTCCATGTGCTAGGATTTAGGTATGATGAAACTGCATGTTTTGATTTTTTTCTTTTAAACTCAAAAGTTTTTTTGTTTTTTGTTTTTTTTCTTCTCTTATTCTTTGCATGAGTAGATTAAGCTGCAGTCGCCTGGCTCTAAGCCTCAGGCATTCTAGGATAATTAACACAGGCAATGACCTGCTTATCCAGTTGTTCCAAGGCCCCTCAGGTGATTCTGATGTCTAGCGGAGTAGTGAAGACCCCGCCTTGGAATTTTCGATTGCACAGTCAGTTGCAGGAAGATAGACTTGCAACAAAAAGGAGAACAAGAGAGCCAGGGAAATCTATCCAGTTGGGTAAAAGGCAAAACTTACAATGTTACAACTGAACAAAATCAAAATGTTTTCTTCAATTTTAGTCTTCATTTTTATTTTATATTCATTTACTTATTTTGAGGCTGGATATTGCCGAATAGGGCTAGCCTGTAACCCTCTAAGAGGCCCAGACTTGGCTTCAGCCTCTTTCCTGAACATCATGCCTGGCTTGTTATTCAGTCTTAAGTCCCTGTCTGCAAAATTCCAGTGTCACATTAGGTGAATGAAATGCTATCTAATAAAAGTTGTGTCCCCAAACTGTGTAATCTGCTCACTTCTCCTGTTTGTCATGGGAACAAAAGCATCTAAGAGCGGGTGCTTGAGAAGGATTTTAGGATATACATGCATGTGCTGGAAGATGAAATGAACTCAGAAACTTTGCCCTAACTTCTTTGGAGGACATGTGACTGTTAGGAGTGTGGCTGGCAAGGGGTTAGCTCCGACTCATCTCTTCTAACCCAGCAACGATCATCTATCTGCCAGGAAGCCTTTGTGAGCTGCTTTAGGATGGAATCTTTGTCCTTCCATCAGTTCCCCTGCCCTCCCCTCTCCACACCCATGTGCACGTGCGCACGCATACACCAAATTCTTAAAGAAATGGAGTGGGTTATGCAAAGTAGGGAGCCACTGACTAGTGTACAGGGAACAAAACACCCTCCCCCAACCCCCACAGGTCTCCAGACTCAGAATGAAGGGTAACAAATCTTTTTTTTTTTTCTTTGTTTTTGACAGAGGGCATTAAACTTGCTATGTAGTAGAGGCCAACTTTGACCTCCTGGTCCTTCTGCAGCTACCTCTCCAATACTGGGATTACAGGTATGCACCAGCCTGCCTGTCTAGGGTGAGAGTTCCTTGCTACATTGCTTTCAGCTTCTACAGCATTTAGTCCATGGAAATGGCCTTGTGACTCTGCATCTTTGAGCATCTTTTTAAATCACTCCACTTCTACTCTGGATATTTGAATGCCACTTCTGAATGTGAAATGTCCCCCATGGACAAATGTACTTGAAACTTGGTCTCTAGCTGGTGGCACCGTTTTGGAAGGTTGTTGAATTTCCAGGGGGTGGCACTTCACTGGAGGAAGTGGGTTACTGAAAGAACCGGCCTTGGGATTTGATAGCTTGGCTCTCCACTTCCTGATTGGTTTGGCTTCCAGACCCCAGGTGCATATGATTGTCCTAATGTCTCTATCCTGCCCTGATGAGCTGTATTTCTTTGAATTACAAGCCAACATAAACTTCTGTAAGTTGTTTTGAGTCAGGTATTTGGTCAATGCAAGAAGAAATGTGACCAACCCATCTACTTTTTAGGGTCCTCTGCCTCAGACAGTTTGCTGCCTTCCTATGAAGTCCCCCAAGTTTACTCAGTTTCTGAAGCTGCCCTACATACTACCCTTTCTACTATCCAACTTAGTGTAAGGTTCTGAGCATTCATACCCACCCTGGAGTAATTTGCATTTTGATAGCAGGTACTCCATTAGGCCAAATGTCTTAACTTTAAACCAGTACTAGCAGAGTTGTGGGGTCACTGATGGAAGGGACACACGGCGGTGTGGCAATGTAAAACCTACTCATGCTTTCATGTGGCTTGAGACACCTCTGAGCACAGAGAGGCACATACGAGACATTCGCTCCAGGCTATGCCTGTAACACTGAGAAATAGTATCCATGCTAATTACTAGGTCTGGTGGAGTGCTTACCTATCATTCACAAGACCCTGGGTTTAATGCTCAGCATCATACATGCATACAAATCATCACAGATATGATGAGTGCACTGTGGTGTAACCACCAAGGTTGATGATAATGACAGGCCCAGTGGTACATGCAAGTCATCCCAGCACTGGGGAGGCTGGAGCAGGAGGAATGAATTCAAGGCCTATCTTGGGTATAGTAAGATCCTATCTCAAAAATCCAGTAATAATAGTAAATAATAATACTAAGGTGTCATATAATTCTCCCAAAGAAAGAACTCTAGGACACAGTAGGCAACAGTATAACTCCAGGAATGGTAAAAACAAAACCATAGGGAACTATGTACATTGATGGAAAAGTAGTGGAAGCAGAGACATTTGTCTATGGAGAAGCAGGATTGAGTGGTAGTCAATGACATTTTGGTCTGTTTGCATTTTGTTCTTACAGAGATTAATACATATATTATTCATGGATGTAAAACTCCTTTTCTTGAGGTTTCCTGAGATTGCAGCTTATCCCAGAGACCATGTAAGATAGCTTTTGGGTGCCAACTTTATTTATTTATGCCGTATAGAGAAGCAATAGGATTTCAAAGAAACAATACAGTAGATTTCATAAATTTTGAGTAGATTCAAGCAAGTCACAATCCCCCTGATGTCCTTATTTTGAATTATGAAACAACTTCCTGACTTTCATTCAAAAGACCATCAGAGATCTACATTTCTAAGCTTCATCAAAAGCATTGCCAATAAGCAGAATTCCTCTCATGCACACAAATCACCAGCAGATTAACAGATTCACTTTTGGATGCTGTTATTCATCTTCAGGAATGCTGGGGTTTGCAAAAAGACTTCTTGGGGCTGGAGGGATATCTCAGCTGTTCTGAACACTACTTGTCAAGAGGACCAAGGTTTCAGCCCCAGCATCCACAATCATAACTCCACTACCCAGGGATTGGATTCCCTCTTCTGGCCCCTTTGAACATTGCATGTATGTGGTACATATACATGTATGTCTGTGATGCATATGCATACAGGCAGGCAAAACACTTATACACATAAAAATTAAAAAAAAAAAAAACCTTAAAAGACTGGTTTTTCTGAAAATTACAGCTGAATCAATATTCATCTTTCTGTATAAAAACCCAGAAAAGGGTTTGTGTATGTGGAGAGATGGCTCGGCAGGAGCTAAGGGCAATTGCTTTTCTTCCAAAGGACCTTAGTTTGGTTCCCAGCACCTGCACTAGGTGGCTTACAATCACCTGCAACTCCAGCTCCTTGGTACTTGGTGTTCTCTTTTGATATCAACACATTTGTGCGCGTGCGCGTGCACGCGCACGCTCTCACACACACATACACACAGAGACAGGCACCTACCTTTTGAAATTATAATGATGAGATTTTGCATAATCTCCTATAAACCCTGTGACATCCTTGTTCACTCCCCAACCCAGATAACACGTCAGGAGTCTCATCAGGCAGGTTCGGGGGCAAGAGCACTGGGCCAGGAGGTGGAGGAGAGGTTGAGGCAGATGGTAAGAGATTAAAGTGACTGGCTGATTTCCCCCTCACCCCACCAGGTCTTACACTGTGATTGGTTCAGAAAGGACAAGTAAAAAAAAAAAAAAAAAAAAAAAACAGCGAAAATTAAGGCTACCTAATTAGGAGAACTTAGAAATGACCTGATGTCAAAGTCGATTACGGGAATCACGGTTGGAGACTGATTATGAAGAATGTGTGTCAAAGTTGCCTATACAGTGTAGCCCCAGCAGTAGCTCATTAATGCCACCAGAAGTGATGGGAAGATGGATGGGATTCCAGTCTGGATGACAGTTCTGCTCTTATTGTGCTTTTATTAGCTGGCATTCCACATACTTAGGTGCTTAGGTTAGCTTGTGTTTACATATTTCTCTCCTTAAATGTCCAAGTGAGATAAGGAAGGACATCTCTGCTCCCACTAAAGCATTGCTCATGGGCAAAGGTCCACTAAGAAACTAAACCTGTCAAACTTCTGAAGCTACAGGAGCTCCACAAATCAGACTGAGACCAGCCCTTGGAGAAAACATAGCCGATAAGCTAACAACACTAAACAACTTGGTGATCAGTTCAACCGATTTCTGGAGGTCAGGGCTAGAAGTATACTCAGGGAATCCAGAGAACTTCTAGGGTATTGTAGAAGCTAGAACTCTATTGTGATAGGCTGGTTATGGCTGATCATGGAGCTCTTGCCTAGAATGTGCAAAGCCTCAGGTTCCACACCCTACAATGTAGAGAAATGTAAAGAAAGATAAATACAAGTAATTAAATAGATTAATAAAAATTAAAATATGAGATTGCATACATTTATTAAGATTCACACTGGAAACACAAGATGAGTAAATGTTATGGCAGAGGATCTTCAGATCAATAAAGCTGATTTAAAAATTATCAATTTCCAGAAAAAAAGTCATCATTCCTTCTATAAGAGAAAGACCCAAGAAATCAGGAAAAGGTAAGGGAACACTTGGGTGAGATGGATGGATGCCCCCTCTGAGTACAGAATAACCCTAGTAAGTTGATCCTTCTCCTAGTAAGGCCAAGTCCCAGGCAGCACTTGGGGCCCACTGATCTCTGAGTCATTTTTCCATGCCTGACAGGTCCCTCCTTCACTAACAGTGTGCCCTTCTGTTTATGCTCCTCCACATCTCGGTCAAGAGCAGAAGTATAATTCAGTTGTCTCAATGAGCATGTGAGCCCAATGTAAATAGCCTGCTATGTTAAATGATTATGTGAAATGAATCCTAAAAATAGGTATCTGCTTATTATACATCTACAAGGCACCTATTACAGAGTTGACTAATCTTTTAGAAAATGGAGATGCATTTAAGTCATCGCCTACATTTTTAGATTTATTTTATTTTTATTACATGTTTAGGTGTTTTGCCTGAATGTGTCTGTGCATATGCCTGTGGAAGACAGAAGGGGGCTTTGAATCCCCTGTAATTGGAATTACAGATGGTTGTGAGCTGCTTGTGACTTCTGGGAGACCTTGGGTCATCTGGAAGAGCAACCATCTCTCCAGCCTCTAGTGCCTACTTTAAAGTATTGATGTTCTAAAGTAAACCAAGGCAGTGTTGGTAGTTGTTTCTCAAATGTCAACACTGTCAAGCAGATGACCAATTCCTACTAATATAGGTGATACAAATGGATGGAAAAATGTATAAACGACTTTTTATAATCTCACTCTTTAGCAAGCAGATGGAGGGACCAAGGCGGGACCCATAGGCCTCTTAAGCAAGCATCACTTGAGCAGCTATGGACACTGTGTTTGTGAAACAGAGAAAGCAATTCATTTTGTTTATTTATTTTTCTCATTCATTCATGCATTCATTCTTTTACATGTGTGTGTGTGCTCCTATGTATGTACTTTCCATGGCACATGTATGAGAAAGTCAGAGGCCAACTTGTAAGAGCAGGCTCTCTCCTTCTACCATGTGGGTCCTAGGAATCAAAGTCAGGTCATTAGGCTTTGCAGTAAGTATCTGTCTGACCCATCTTGTTAGCCTGCAGTCTCCATTTTAATGCAAGCAAATGAATGAAACTTCCTTCAGTCTTGAAGTTAATCTCAAGACTACTTGGGTCTTTTCTAAACTATGGACATTCACAGGGATGGGAAGGCTTCTGTTTGGAAACACAGAGAGGGTGGAGAGAGAACACAGTTGGTAAAGAGCTTGAGATAAAGCACGAGGACCTGAGCTTCACTCACAGAGCCCACATTAAAAAGCCAGCCACGGCCAGGCAGTGGTGGTGCACGCCTTTAATCCCAGCACTTGGGAGGCAGAGGCAGGTGGATTTCTGAGTTCGAGGCCAGCCTGGTCTACAGAGTGAGTTCCAGGACAGCCAGGGCTACAAAGAGAAACCCTAAAAAAAAAAACCAAAAAAAAAAAAAAAAAAAAAAAAAAGCCAGCCATGGGGGTGTATACTTTACAGTTACACTAATAATCTGACTATTACCAGTTAGGATGGTGGCATCATGGCCATCTTTGAATCCTACCATTCTTTGCTATGTAAGAAGGGGCTTTTCCTACTTCTTATATCATCAATCAGTTTATTTGTTAACATGAACTCATGGATTTTTGTTTTCAATGGGTTATAATCTACTACTATCATTTAAGAAAGAACCAACTGTTTTTTGTTTGTTTGCTTGCTTGCTTTTCTATTAATTTTTTTTTGAGACAGGGTCTCGGTATGCACTCCGGGCTGGTCCTGAACCCACAGTCCTGTTTCAGATTCCAAATGCAGGAATTACAAGCATGTGCTGTCATGCCTCATCCAGCTGCTTCTTGAAGCATTTTCTGAGCAGTGCAGCCATCATCTAGCATCTTTGGGGGCCCCCTTCACTATCACCATTTTCCTAAATGTCTTATGTCTTTAACCAAGCCCCACCTTTTTGGGGGTTACCAACTGTCTTTTAAGCTATCTTTGATAGTCAGTATAGGGCAAGACCAAAGAAATAAACCAAAAATCCACAAGCAAACAAAAACTTGGCGTTGGGACCAGGTTGACCATTTTCACTCAGTTTACCTCTGTAAGCCCTGCTCTTTCTTGTTTTAAGTTACCAAGGGTGCTTCAAGGAGAAAAGCATGGCCTTGTGTGGGCCAATGGTCTTTCCCACTTACCTAGAATTAGAGTTTGAAGACACACTTTTTGTTCATCAATCAAATGGAGCATGCCCATAGCTGATACCTGATAGCATTTGATAGCTGAGAAAATGCACAGTGAGGAAGTACTGTGCTGCCCCCAGTCTCTCTCCTAAGTCCCCTCCCCAAAGGTGACAGCACAGTACAGTATGTGGACGCTCTTTTAAGAGTTGGCCTGAGTCATGTGAAGAGTAAAAGGAGAAATGTTAACAGCCTGTCTATTCATCGGGTTTGTCGATTGTAGGAAAGTCTAGATAATTGGCCATGCTTCAGCCCTGGGGAAAATGACAATTCTGCTCCTTCTTCCGTTCTGGTGGATTAAATAAATGCAGGGAGTAGCAGCTGGCCTCACGATAATTAGACGAGAAATGATTCAGGACACAAAACCCACTTAAATCTCTAGAGGGGTTGGGTTGATTTTGACTGATGTTGGCATTACTCATTTTAAAATGGAAAGTCTAGAACACTCACAGGCTTCAGAGCACACACTACACATCAAAGAGGGTTAGAAGGCAAGAGCATTTTGCACTTAAAGGAGGCTCAGACTGTTTGTAATAATAAGTAATTTTGCTCTCCCCCCCCCCCCCCCCCCTCTTTTTTTAAACTGTGAGTATCAAAAGGGGACCGTGTCTTGGGAGCATGGTTTTGGAGACAGCTTGGCTGATCCTGCTGAGAGAAAAACACATCCACTGTGCCCTCAGCCCCCTTTTGATCATCAGATTGAAAAATAGCACTCTGGTGTAGAAGAAAATCGGCTCCTCCCAGAGTATCTGCATTCAGACTGATCATCCATAGGGCTTGGGAACGCCTTTAGATAGTGGTTTCTTTATAACAACATCAAAGTGAAACTGACATGTTCTCTTCCATTCTATTTGGCTTTACCAAAATTATCATTTTTTTTTTTTAAACAAGTGCTGGTGTTTTATTGTTCTCACCAAAACTGAGCTCCATCTTTGAAACGTTAGGTTTCAGCTATTGGGTTCTAGGAGATCATGCCCAGCAGTGTGCTTAGGATTGCACTTGCATATTGTAGGCTTGACAACACTGGCATTCATTAATGGGCACAAGAGTCAGTTAGAAAACAAATCTGGGTTCTTGTACATAAAGCTATATGCTGTATTTCACATTAGAGAATGGACCGGAAATTAAAATCTTTTCAGAGTAGATGCATAAAATCAAACTGATAGATTTTTCGTAGGGCCCACTGATCTTTCTGTGGCCATATTTTTTCACGTCCTCTTAGTTTTCTATGTTACATTATGTATTATTCTCAGAGAATCTCATATATGTATCCAAATGCATTACAACTGCACACACTCTTCTCCCCAACTGCACCAGCCGCCCCACAACAGGTCCCCCTTGCAACTTCATTACCATCCTTTTTGGAAGATTTATTATTTGATCTATGTGTATGAGTGTATAAACACATATTTTTAGGTGCCCATGAAGGTCTGAAGAGGACATCAGATTCCTTGGAATTAATATTACAGGCATTTGTGAGGTACCTGACATAGGTGCTGGGACCTAACTCTGGTCCTCATGACTGAGCAGCAGGTGCTCTTAACTGTTGAACCATCTCTCCAGCTCCTCCTCTTCCTCCTCCTCCTCCTTTTTTCACCCACTGAGTCCCAGTAGTGCTGCCCATCTGTGCATGAACGTGGACCACTCACTGGAGCATGGATAGCCTCATCTCCCTTACCCACACCTCCCAAAAGACTCTTCCTTGCCCAGAAGCCATCAGCTCAGTATAGCCATGCTAACACATCTTAAGTAAACTGAGTTGACAGGATGGACTGGTGAGTCTGTGATGTAAATAAAGTTACAACTGTGGGCATGGTAATAAGGACTGAGAATGGCCTATGTCTCAGCTAGCCTGTGACAGTAAACCCGAAAGCCAGTCCTTTCAAACTGGGGTTAATCCATCATTCTTTTCCTGTTGTTATGACAACACTTCAAAAGCAGCATCTTAATGCCAACAAACTGCTTAAGTGCAGAAGAACTTAGCTTCAGAATTAGTTTTGTTTTTGTAATTGTTGTTTTTGTTTTTTTTGGAGACAGGGTCTTACTCTGTAGTTCACTATGTAGGTCAGGCTGGCCTCAAACTCACAGAGATCTATTGATCTGCCTCCTGAGAGCTAGGATTAAAGGTATGTGCATCTATGCCCAACTAGTTAGTCTGAGGCAGGGCTCTGTGTATGTGTGTGTCCCATCCTATGCCAGCAGGTTCAAAGTTAAGTGGCTTCCCAGAGGCTTATACACATGCTCTCTTTGTGGTAATTTTAGCACATTAATCTGCTAAAATTGGTGTGGTTTCTGCTGGTCCTTGCTGCTGCATACCAAGAAGTGGCCGGGTGCAGAACATCTGCACAGTTATTCTTGGTTGCCAAAGCCAAATTATTTATCATTGAAATGCAGAGCAGCTATGTGCCAGAGCACAGATGATCCGTAGCAGAATAATGCTCCTTCCCATTGGACAGGGAGATTTCCAATGATTTCTTAGTATCTTATGCTTTGTTCAAAGGATATAAAGCTGTAAAAATAGTAACAAGGTAGAAACCCATCTCATCTTAAGCTTTTAGAACAGTAGAGTGTAAAGGAGGAGGCCAGCACTGGGTTTAACGACACAGGGAAAATCCCCAGCACCAGAGACAAAAGAACACATTAGAGGGTAATTAGTGCACATGTGGAAGCCATATTGCTTGTATGTTGAGCTCAGAAGGCCTTGTCATATTGTCTTTGTGAGCCTACAGAACTCCTAGTCAGTCACATCAGGCTGACACCTGGGCAAGGATAAGCTTCATTCTTCCCTTTCTTCCATGCTTATTACATACACACATACACACACACACACACACACACACACAGAGAGAGAGAGAGAGAGAGAGAGAGAGAGACACACACAGAGACACAGAGACAGAGACAGACAGAGACAGAGACACATACAGAGACAGACACAGAGAGAGAGGCAGAGAGACAGAGACAGAGAGAGACAGAGGAGGCAGAGAGAATCCTTCTATGTAGCTCAGATTGGTTTGGAACTTGCTGTGATCCTCCTGTCTCAGCCTCTCAAGCATTGGGATGCTTGCCTTGCCCAATTTTTGTCTTAAGCCAATTTACTTAGATGGGAGCCACATCTATTTTTATAGAGAGGGAAATTGAGGACGGTTTTTGCTAAGGCTTCTGGAAGCCCTGGTGTGCAGCTTGGTTACCTCCCTGTTGCTGACTCCAAATGCTGATCTCTCCTACACCCATGCTACCATCAAGGCTACTCTTGGCCCCTGCATCACATCAGGCCATTCGAAGGCTGCTTTTGCTTTCTGGGGACTCAGTCCTCACTCTGCAATGCTTGTCACAAAGTTAATTTCATTTATTTAATCATATGCATGCCCCAGCGTGTGTGCTGTGGAAGTATGTGGGGGCCAGAGGTCTAACTTGGTGTCACTTCCTAGGAGCCGCCCACCTAAGCTATGCCTCCCACACACAACACTTGTTAACCTCTACAATCCTTCTGAGCTAGATCACCAGGGCACAATGAACATAAGAGTAGGGGAACAAAGATAAAGGTAATACATGAAATCCTGCGCCCCAGATTTGAAGCAGGTAAAGATGAGTCCACAGAGATGAGGAATTTGTCTATTTTCTCTAGCAGAGGAAGGAGAATTGGTTTGGCCTTTTAGATTGATGGATCAAACCCTATACAACTTCAAAGAAAACAAGAAGCCACATGGGTGGTAAAATTAGCTGGCTTTAATGACTTCTATATACATGTAACTTTCCACCTCACGTGGGCGGACAGCTGTATAAACACAGAAAGCCCAAGCTTGGGACCATTGCTCCTGGACTTGGAAGAGACAAACAGAAGAATGGGAGCTGCCTTTAGGGAGCCCCTGACTCTGTTCCTATCCTCCAGAAGCATGTGGGGGCTTTCTAGGACTTTAGTCATGGCTAAGAGGACACAGAAGTCTCATGTTGACAGAACTTGCAGAAACATGTTTTGAGCAGGCTGGCAATATTAAGCTAGATAACAGCATCCCTGAAGAAATGAAATGATGTTTCTGTGTAGGGAAGTCATTGATACTACCTGACAGAGTCATTTTCCACCATATTGAGTTTTTAAAATGCCTGGAACCAAATACTTTCAGGAGCCGATGGCCCGGTGGTTAATAAAATCAACAGAAAGAATGGCTTCTGTCTTGGTGGCTACAAGGCTGTTCATATCTCACGTATTGGTAAAGGGCCTCATGGATGAGCCTAGTTCTTCACCATAGCTCATGAGTGTAGCCTGCATGTTCCCAAGTACTTTGGCATCACAGCAGCCTGTGAATTGGGAGGGACAGCTGTTAGCCTTCCTCCACACATAAGGAGACTGGTTTCCAGGCAACTGTTCTAATAAGGTGGATGGCAAAATTAAGACCAAAATCAGCCCATCCTACCACCCTTCGTGTCCACTGTCCCTTAGACGAGATATACAAATTCTACTACAGCTTTCATGGTTTCGTTGTTTCTTCTCGCCCCCACTCCTGACCCAGGAAGGGTCTTCTGTAGTCCAAACTGGCTTTGAATTTCTTATGTAGCCAAAGATGTCCTTGACCTCCTGATTTTCCTGTCCCCACCTCTGGAGAGCTGGGGTTACAGGAGTGGGCCACCATGCCTAGTTTTATTTTCCTGTTCCTTAAGGAAACTCTCCACCAACCTGAACTGTAGGGTTGTCAGCCTAAAATGTCACCAGTCTCTACTAAGCCGTTATGGTTGGGAAAGACTAGGTGTGTCTCACACGGCTCCCTTGTTTATTCTTCAACCGTTCCCCACCATGAGGTTGCCTATTAGGTATGGATGGCCCCAGGGTAGCAATGACAACATTTTAGACTCAGCAAAAATGAACAGGCATTCTCTGCTGCTCAAGGGGCAATGCCCTGTATCTTATCTCTTGTGTTAAATCCAGAAAGTCACAAGCATTCTTAGGAACTGAATTACTGGATTTACCTGCACTAAAATAAGGCCCCTATGTCTCAGCCACTGTCCCTTGATGTCACCGGCAAACACAAGAGCCAAAAGAGCATTCTTCAAACCGGCTGCAATTAGGACTTCCTGGGGAGATTTAAAAAAAAAAAAAAAAAATTGTGTAGTTTGAGACTTATTCCCTGATTGTTCAACTTAGGTGATCAGGACTGGGACTCCAGCCAGCATAAGATTTTAAAAATATCTTCCTAGGACTTAGGTTTTCTTCTTGCACACAGGCTGCAGTAAACAGAGCCACATTTGACTTCTGGGTCCTTAACAGTGTCTGGTCATCTGATTCCAACTGCACTCAAGGTGCTCGTTAAGTATTTATTTGCAAGTCTTCTCTAGGATTCTAGCAATTTCTGAAACGGCCCTAAACATACTTTGGCTCTTCTGTACTATGTAAGTATGAAAAGTGGCATTCTCAGTATTAATGATTCTAAAATCAGAATCTTGGTCAGCTCAGAATCACTGAAGATTCACCGTTTTACAGAATCAAAAATTCTGCCAATATTTAATTCCTTCTGTGAATAAATAAGCTCATCTATTTTCTTCATATGCAAGTTTGTTTTCACCAAGAAATGGCAAAATCATATGTATGTGAAGAGTTTTTTTTTGAAGATTTATTTTCTTAGTATTTTTAATTATACATACTTTTATGTGTCGGGGAGGTGGTATGTACCCATGAGGGCATATGCCCTTAGAGGCCAGAGGTGTTGGATCTGCCAGAGCTGGAGTTACAGGTAGTTGTGAGTGGCCAGATGTGCGTAACAAGGATGAAAGTAGGGGCCTCTGCAAGAGCAATCTGTGCTCTTAACTACCGAGTTACTTTCTCCAGCCCTTAAAGGAGTTGTTGTAAAATTAATTTCTTTATGATTTGTTATCAGTGAACATCTGATCTCTACCCTTATTTTGTATACGTATATGCTTGAGTGTCCATAAATCTTCCTCTGGCAGATAGGGACTGTGGGTGGGAAAGCTTTCAGAGACCCTGTTCTACGGCGCCATTTGTCAGGTCTTCAGTGAACCATCCTCAGGCAGTCAGCTGGCACATTCATCTTGCATGCCTCTGAAAGCTCATCCCAGATTTTGGAATTGAAAGTCCTGAGGGTGTTGAAATGTAGGCATTGAAGACAGTCGAATGGGTTGAGTAGAATTCAGAATGTGAACCAGGCAACTTCTTTTTAAAAAATGACACACATTCAAGTAAGAATGTATTTTGATCCCTAGGAGGGATAGAATTTTTCTCTGTACCAAAAATATATTATTTGGCAGGCTGGGCCTATTGTTTTTGAAGTCAGCAGTGCGGGTGTCCCAGCTCTGAGAACAGATGCCCTCCAACTGTTCAGACTTGGGTATTTGGGGCCAAGAGAGAAGAGGCCACCACTTGAACAGGTGGCTGGACACAGCCAGTCACTGCAAACCTCCTCCCCCTTCTGCTACTCTCTGGAGTAGCACTGGAGAGGGAGTGGTGGGAGGGGATTACAGGGTGACACAATTAATATTCACAGCAGGAAAAGGCAAGTATCCCATCTACCTACTTCACTTTCCTTAACTCTTCCAGAGTCAGCACAAAGCATTGAAGCAGAAGCATTAGTCTCAGAATATGCAGAAGCAGCTTGGCTTTACACATGCGTCCAGCACCTCTCTCTGCTAACCACAGATTTCTCTAATAGAGAGGCCTTGAGTTACACAGACTTAGAGATGGCCTCAGCCAATATCCTTATTAGCAGGTCGAAAGAGGTAGGGAGCACAAACAAGGAAGCAGGCAGCTCTACAAGGCTAAGAACACACACATAGCATGTGGGCATCAGTTTGCAGTCACCCTATTGCTGTGAGTCCTCTCTTTGGAAGAGTGCCCGCTATTTGGCCTCCTCTTCTGTAAGATGTTGAGTGTAACATTTGCATCCTAATTTCTGAGGATTAAAAGATGTCAGGCCTGCCAAGTGGAAAGCTCCACCAAGTGGATGCTCAGATAAACCAATGCTTGCTGTTCACATCCTCACTTTCACCAAAGTCAAGACTGCAGAGACAAAGGACCTTGCCTAGCAATGAAAATGGTGTGCTTTGACACCTCTCAGTTTTGCTAATCAGTTTAGTCTTCTTAGAACTTTAAAGTGTCAAATGAAGAATTCTGATAAGTCGTGAGACCAATGAGCAGCTGTGGCCTCATGTCCAGGCTGGGCTCCCTGTGAGGGACTGTGGGGCTAGGGTCAGCCATCTTTAACACGTCTTACTAATATTTGCTGAAAACAAGATCTGATTGGTGTGTAATTTTGGCCTAGATTATTTTATCTTGCTTTTCCCATAAAAGGGCAATTGATAGCCAAATATAGACATTTCTTTTTCTTTCTTTTTTTAAAATAATATTTCTTTCCCTTGCCATTTTTAGACATTGGGAAGAGCTTCAGGAATAGATAAGAAAACAAGAGTGAAGACCAGCAAGCACAGGGCTGTTGTCTTTGAGCCTTGCTGTGGTGATTTGGTTCCATTAATTTCCCTCATTGAGACACTTCTTCATAACTCATCACTTGAAAGGGTTGCCCTCCAAGGAACTAATATATATGTTATTATATATAATAGCTAACATATATCCTATACCATAACATATATATGAACTCTTTCATATTGAGAGAAGACTAAGGCTTAGATAAAGTTAACTTAAAAACTGTGATTACACACCTGCCATAGAAAGAGGCCAGCCCTGTCTGTATATATTCTTGGCCAGCTTATATACATACATGCATGTATATGTATATGTATATGTATATGTATATGTATATACACAAAGGTATATGCATATACACACACACATTTCTGATCACAACAACTTAAGTAATAACTTGCTATATTGCTTTTTTAGCCTGGCTGTAAGGAAGCTTAGAACAGAGCCTGCCACTGTTACCAATTATGGCACGAACCAGGGCGAGACCTTTGTGCTGGAGATCAGAGCAGTCCCAGGCAAGTGTTCTATACCAAGCTACCCCTGCAGCCTGTAGGCTTTTTGTTATTTGTTTTTGTTTATTGAGATAGCATTTCACTATGTAGCTCTAGCTGGCCAGGAACTTGCAAAACCGACAAGGCTGGCCTCAAATTCACAGCAACCCCTTCCTCTGCTGAGTGTTGTGATGACAGGTGTGTAACCCTTTTTTCAGTCAACTTTATCCAAGCCTTAGACTCCTCTCAACACAGAGAGAGAGTTCCCAGAGGCTTCGTCGGCCTGACTCAAGTCATCAAGAAATTTCCATTGGTGTTCTTTCGTGGCCCATAATTTTTTCCAGCTGCTTGTTTGAGTTTCAGATTTTGGAAACCACTGCTTTGTGGAGTTTCTGGGACAATGTGGGAAGCAGCTACTGATGGAAACTGGAAATATCCTGTGAATCTTGATAAGGGAAATCATCATCAATCCCACCAAGTTATCCTCAGAAGAGAAATTATGCTCAGGCTGACACGGAGCCATGAAGACAACTTCTCTTGCACTGATTTGAAAAATGGGAACTTCTGGAACAGATCAAATACACATTAAATTGGTGAATCACAGCTATTGTTCTAGAAATAATATTCAAATCTCGTCAGTCTCAATCTGAGAACTCTATTTGTGATGCAAATCAAAGGGTATATACCAGAAAATACTTCTGCTTGCAAACCGATGCCATTTTGCATATCATTTAGGTTGGTTACCACTTTAAATCTTTTCAGAAAAAGACACAGAAGGGTGAATTGGGCATGTATTAGCCAGATTTGACAGTATTCATTTTTCTTCAACTGCAGGTAATTATCCTGCATAATTCTCTGATGCATAAATTAAAGCCACATCAATTAGCAATGGTCTTGTTTTCCTACATTAAGTAATTAAGATGAAATTGATCAAGGGATATTTTATGTGTGGACATGGAGCCAATAAACCTCCTCATTGAAGCACTGATTCCTCTTGTTTTGTTTTTCCTCCATTCCTCTCTCCGGCTCTGTGCTGGTTCATTTGACAGACAGTCAGTGCTACCAATATGGCATTGTCTGTCAGGACACATTGCATTGATGCAGCAGAGAAAGTGCCCATTTCACCTCAATGGGTGTACCTTTGTAGGCCCTTGGCTGGAATAATGATCCTTTCCCCTAGATAATGTGAAAAAACTTCTCCGTGGTTGCAATAGACTCAACAGAAAACCTCAGCCCACATGGACAGTCTGAGATTTTAGTTGCCAAGCCGAAAGACCCGGCAGCTACAACCCAGCTGAGTTATGTGGGAGTGGGAGAGTGCCGCTCACTGCTGGTTGCTGTGGGAACTGTAGCTCTGCTTTTGGAGTCTCTGTGCATTTATACTCATTGCCATCGCCTGGACTTGGATCCCACCTTGCGTAGGTTTAAAGCTGGGCTGCCTGAATTTTAATGGTTTTGTGCCATAATTTCATCATCTATGAGATGGTAAAATCAATTCCTACAGGTTATCACAAAAACTTGATGAGTTAATACGAGTATCTGGGGCATCAGAAATGCTATTAAACAGGAGCTACTCTTATTGGTATTACAGATTAGTTTTTTAGATGGGCTGTTTCAACATGGAAGAGGATTTATGTCAACATTCAACAGAAAGACATATTCACAAATCTGTCACTCAAGATTTGCATTTATCGCTTCTTTTCCTCTTTTTTCTTTTCACAGCTTCTTCCTCTTTCCTCCCCATCTTTCTTTTGTGGGGTGAGAGCAATGGTGTATTTTAAGACAAGGTTTTGCACGTAGCCCAAGCTGACCGTCAGATCTGATGTGTCCCTACTACCTCTGCAACGTGTGTGTGTGTGTGTGTGTGTGTGTGTGTTCCTTCTTCTTCTGTATGTAGGAACTTACATGGGTACTAGAGAGATGACACAGCAGTTGGGAGTGCACACTGCTCTTGTGGAGGAAACAGGTTCCACCAACCTCTCCAATGGGGCCGTGATCTCATTAACATGTCCATCACACACACAACATATAACTTAATACATAAAATATGTTTAAATGAAAATTTGCATGCATGGTTTAGTCCTTCTTATTCTCCCCAGGTAGATCATAAAGAAGTGAGGCCAGTCAGTCTCCTGGAGGAGGGAATGTGGACCCCCTTGCTCTGTCTCTCACTTAGTCCCCAGCCTGATGACTATGTTCACACAGCTTGATACTGCCCTTTAGCTTCTTCCAGGACTATTTTCTTCCATTAGCAGGGAAGAGACATTTTTGCGGCAGAAAGCAAAATAAGTAAATAAATAAGAAAACATCTGGAAAACATCTCACTGTGGAGAAACACACACCGAAGATCCCAAAAAAGAAAGTGACCCTCAAAGGAAAGAACACCACGTGTCATTGCTGTCCTATTTTAGGGCAAGGAGCAAGATGACATGATTCAAGGGTCAAACTTTTTTTTTTTTTTGGAATACATGGGAGCCTGACTAGAATCAGTTCCTGACCCATCTTCCATCTTTGATGGAACAAAGAACTCTTGAGAGTGAGCATCAGATAGAAGATAATCACCTCAGACCCACCCTCAAGTTTGGCCGTAGCTGAGTTATTAAGTAGGAAGGATAGGCAGAACAAATGAGCCTCCTCATTCCAGCTCAGGCAGGCTCTCACTTCCCAGGGTAGTGATGTGGGAAGGCCTGGGTAGAGAGAGCCCAGGGAGCAGTTAGAGTCAGCGCTCACCCATCCTTTTCTACACATGGACATTTAGATTTTGGACCAGTCAGTTTACCTTTTATTTTTCTTTTGAGACTGGGTCTCATATGTTCCCGGCTGACATTCAGATGAGGATGACATTGCACCCCTGAACCTACTGCTTTTGATGCTAAGTACTGGGATTGTGTGTATGGACCACTACATGTGGTTTATACTTTTTAATTTGTGAAACCGGAAGCATTGATGTTACATCACTGGGTTATTCTATGTATAGATGAATGACAGAAAGGACTGGGAGATGATTCAGTTAGGAAAGTGTTTGCCCTTCAAGAATGAGGTCCTGGGTTCAGATCCCTAGCCTTCTCATGTGTGGCATCCTGTACCTGTAACAAGGATGTAGAGACAGGAAGATCCCTGGACTTGCCAGACAGCCAGTCAGTTCAGCTCAGCAGTGAGTGCAGGGCTGTGCAAGACCCTGTCTCAAAAACACAAGCTGAAGAAGTGATGAGGGAGATGCCTGATATTAACCTCTACACATACTTCCACATGTATGTTTGCATATTCTCTCTCTCTCTCTCTCTCTCTCTCTCTCTCTCTCTCTCTCTCACACACACACATACACACACACAAAAGCAAATAGAACAATGGAGAAAAGAATTGTAAGCTGTAAAAAGCTGAATAAAGCAGACAGTCTCTTCACTCAGACTAATATGATTATGTACTCCTCTAAACAACAATACCTTGGATTCAATTTTGAGGCACACCAAACTTCAAGCATCAGGGAAGAATGCATAAACAGAAAGAAGCCATAGAAAGGGGGAAAAAATCAGTGAGTCTAGTTGGACAGTGGTACCAACATGAGGAACTGTGTCTTTGGGGCTCAGTCACTTCCAGCTGGTCTTTCTCCTTTCTCTCCACCTCCTCAGAGGGACCCTAGTTTGAAGGTGTTCTCCAAAGCAAATATTTACACTCTATTTCCTACACAGGAAAAGCCAGGCTTCAAGAAGTTCTCTGCAATCTGCTGATTTATTGTTGGATTGGCCGGTTGGAATCTCCTCATCCAGGCCAACATCTTTGCCTTCCTAACTGCTTTCTCTCCAGAAACCAAACACAGAGCACACCAATCTGCTCTTCATGGAAAACTCAAGACTGAAGTCTGGCATCCTTGCTCAGATCAGTAATCTCAGAACTTTGGAGGCTGAGGCAGGATAATTGATGTGAATTTGAGACCAGCTAGACTTCAGAGAAATATCTTGTCCCAAGAGAAAGGGATGGGAGAGTGGGGTGATGGTGGTGGGGTTCAGTTTCTTAGCCAATATTGAACAGGAGAAAGATACGGGAGTCAGATCTGAGCTGGTTCTCCAATGGACCACTGACCTATTACCTACCTCGGTAAAGACACCTGGGACAACAAAGCTATGGTCTTCAATGACTTCATTCTACATTTGTTAGAACCAAGTGGGTTACTTATTGTTAGCTGACCAATCATTTCATACATGCAGTGGTCTGCAACAACCACCGTGAGTCACAAACTTCAGACAGCTTTGGATCCGTGTCTCCTATCAGTCAGATGGCAGTAGGTCATGAAACATCAAGGACCAGTGTTGCTGATGGCTGACAGGGACCCACTCTCTCTTCTCAAAGTCTCAGGTATGTCTACATGGTCAGCTAGCTTGGGCTTCTTCATAGCATAGTGGTCTCAGCTGAGACACTTGGAATGTTGGATGCCAGCTTCAGGAGCTTTGTTACAGCTGACAAGAGCAGAAGCTAAATTATCTCTTAGGGAAAGGTACGGTGCCATTTGTAATCTCTGCACTCAAGAGACTGGAATATGAGGACTGTCACAAGTTTTGAGGCTACACTGTAAGCTCAAGGCCAGCCTGGTTATAATAGTAAGTAAGATACTCTGTCAAGAAACAAATAAAATTACAATTTGTGATTTGGGCTTACAAGATATATTCTTAAATCAGGCATAACATTATATTCCTGTTATTCCAACTGGTGGGTGGCTGGATGATTGTGAGTTCAAGGCCCTGAACAAGTTCTAGGTTATCCTGGGATGCTCCGTGAGGCATAAGACAGCAATGATGATGATGATGATGATGATGAAGATGACGACGATGACAACGACAACAACAACAGTAACAACTGACACCCAAAAGGTCATATTCTCTATTGATCAGGAATGTTGCGATTTTGAAGGAACAGACACAGACCTTCATCTTTCCATCAGAAGGGTATCAGAGTCTTCCTTATAGGAAAGGAGATAATGCTGAGAGACCACCTGCACTATGTGGCTCAGGGTAGAGCTGCAGGAAGTCAGCACTTGACTCTAATAATGATGTTTCTGTGCAATATGCTCACTCTCTGGACAGTAACTTCTACCAAGCAGAAGTGGGCAGCTATTCAAAGCCTCCTTCCTCCCCTCTCCCTGTTGTATCTTCATGACTTAGCAACATTTGCTAAACTACCAAAAGTCTCACACATCCACCTTTGCTCTGCCAAATGCTGCCATCCCTCACAGAAGGACAGTGAGGATGTTCAACATATCGACCAGTGGCTCTTGAAAGCCTCATGACTTCCTGCGAGCAGCTGCAGGGGTTATGCTTGCTTGGAATTCAATGTCACATTGGTTACTGCCCCCAGCCTTTAGGGTGCCTCCCTGTATTGAAATACCATTTCCCAGAATCCTCTACAGCTAGATCCATCCCACCCCCAATGAGGAGCCTCCATCAGACTCTTATGAGCTTTGAAGGCAGCTGTGTGTGGGAGGGTGAACCTGTTGCTTTTCTGTGGCCATTGTAATGAATGACCATAAAGCTAGTGGTATCAAACACCAGCATGCACTTATGAGTTTATAGCTCTAGTGGACTGAGATCTGAAATAGGTCTTACTAGATACAAATCAAGACACTTGGCAAGCCTATGTTTCTTTCTGGAGCTTATATAGGAAAAAACTGTTTCCTTATCTCTTCTAGCTTCCAGCATTCCTTCTCCCAGGCCTCAACTTCAAAGGCAATAACTTTCTGTGGCTTTGATGGTCCTTTCAGAGAGCCATTTGTTTCCTTTTCGTTTAAGGACTGAATGAACAAGACTGGGCCCAGGTGGTACGTAATTTAGGGTATTGCTAAATCCTTGACATAATCATATGGGCAAAGTCTCCTTTGCCATAAAGGAAGTCAGATTTAGGTCCCAGAGATTTGGCATGGACATCTTGAGAAAGAGAGAGCGAGAGACAGAATCATTATTTTGCGTACCAGCCACCATACTAAGTAAGTATCTAGGTTTTCCTGTAGTAGCTTCCTGGTAGTTGTTTACTAGCCATGCCAATAGCTTCTCAGATCATCAGGCAGCTTCTTGATACTAAATCAGACAGTAGGGACACTTATAGTTCAGTTACAAATGTGGTTTACAAAGTGTAACCTGTGTGTGCTTGCTCAGCCTTCTTCAGTGTAACACATAATTTTGCCAGCCATCTTGACTTTCTGCTGATTGGATTGTCCTCTCTGCCACTGAAGTCTGGTGAATACTGGGT
This sequence comes from Rhynchomys soricoides, assembly GCA_019843965.1. NCBI lineage: Eukaryota > Metazoa > Chordata > Mammalia > Rodentia > Muridae > Rhynchomys > Rhynchomys soricoides. The sequence goes on from JADRCH010000360.1 coordinate 399,809, forward strand.
CCCCTGTGTGTTGTCTGTCACCTGAGATCCACCTCTCCCTTTCTTTTCCAAGCCCCAGTTATTCCCAAGAATGAAGCCTCACTAAGACAATTTTAAGTTAGACTACAGCTGATGAAGACCATGGATCATATCCACATGGCTAATGCTACTTTATGAACTAATAGTATGGTATGGTTTTACCATTCAGGGATCAGCCTTGAGTCTGTCTGTCAGCAAGGCCTCCAGTGTTGGAAGGGAAATGGTTAAGGTCAAGGTTATTCTTGAACTTCATGTGTTGTAAAGGGCAAAGAAATTAAATGCCATGTGTGGAATAATCTCTTGGGAGTTGGTCTGGATCCAGGAATCTGCCCTGGACTGTGTATCGATCCCCATTGCTCTGTCTCCTTCTGTCCTTGCCGTCCTGAAGGGTGAAGCACTACACAGACAAGCTGCAGAGAATGTAGTCATTGTTTCTTAGGTTCCTTTTGGAACAGTCAGCTTGTGAAGGAAGAGAGCTCTTCCAGAGCTACAAGGGAAAGCCAATAACATTAAGCCCAAAGGGAAGCACAGACACAAGAAACTGTTAAAAGACACTGTTTGTCTATATTTGAGGTGCTTTGTAGTGGGACCATGGCCAATCTTTCTCTGACATGACTGTCATTAATAACAGCTTATTTCACCGCTGTTCCTAGGTGACCTTCCCAGGTGACCTCCTGGCCAGGCTTACCTTCTCACTGCCCCGAAAAGTGCACTATCTTCTTTTAGGTTCCTGCTCGTAAATTCATGTTCACAAGTTGTTAATTAGTAGTTGATGTCGTCTCTTGGCTAGACACAAACCACAAGGGTATGAGGCCCTCCGGGAGCCAACTGGTCTATTTATCCGGTAGTTTCTCTTTCCCCTTCCACCTCTCCTAAAAGGCATAGCTTTCTCTGACATACCTTATCTCTTTGCCTAGGTGATCACCCTCACACTATCCAAACCCCAAAAGCTTGAGTAAAGGGCTCTGTTTGGTATCAACAACAATACTACAACAGCGGGTGTAAATGCAGAGCTGTGCTTTGAGTGTGGTTCCCAAGTCCTCCAAGAGTGGAAGGACTGGAAAGTGGGGAAACTGATCCCAGGTTAACTGGGAGCATACTCTCTGAAGGAAGCATGGGATTCTAGCTTCTCCCTGTCCCTGCTTTAAAATCTCTTTTTATGCTTAATACTTGCTCATTTAATAATTACCTGCTGTGAGGTGATACAGGCAAGAGGTGGCTCTCACCAGGCCTCTGTAATACCATCCAAACAGCGAGCTGGATGTATCAGTCTCTCCTTACTTCCTAAGCATTCTGTATCACGTATTTCACCATTATGACAAAGAACTGACTAACACGCAGGCTAACGGAGCTAGTAGTCACCTAGTTACCTCTTCCTTCTTCTCTGCTGGATTGCACTTCCTGGAAGTTATAATTGATATTTTATGCTTTTACTAAGACGGAGAAATCTCACTGCGGCAAAGATCCCAAGAACTTGCTAAGGAAACACATGCATAAGCAGGAGAAAAAGAAAAAAGTAGTATTAGCCTATACTATTTAACAATGGACATTAAAAATCCACTTCAGAATTAAAAGTGATTGGTAATCAGTTTTTTATGTGTATTTTAGACTAGTGTAAAATCTGTATACTGTTTTAAAAGAATGTAATAAACCATTCCCTTTGCTTAGGGCTTGCTTCTTGCTCTGGCTGGGAGCTCAAGTTGGTCCTATGGAAGATAACATAGAAATACTGCATCTTATTTTCTTTCACTGTGAAAAAAAATTCCAATTTTCTTTTTCATTAGTGTAACGAACGTAAAAGCATTCAACACTCTCCCCGGCAAACCCCCCCACCCCCCATCGGTACCATATAAACAAAGAACAATAAAGTAAACTGGACCAGTTTCCTCTCTCTTCACAGCAGTCTGGGTTTCCTTAGAAGGAGGAAACCCCTCAAGGGCCCATGAGTAATGAATCCTGACTAGATAGCTGCCACATTCAGAAAAACATCTATTATTTCCAGGGACTGTTTCCGATCTAAGTAAGCAAGGGATAAGTTCTCTTGACCAAATCAACCAAACAAAGACCTAGACCGTTAGCCCAGAGAGGAAGCCTGTGGCTTCAGAGGGGAGGTGCACAAGAAGGACCAAAAATCGTGGGTATTTCTGAATTAGCTCATGCAAGATATGGAATGGACTGTTCCATGGAGTCCCTGTGAAGGCTCTCATGCTTATAACAGGGAGGTTTTCAAGAGAGGATGCTGTCTGGAGAAACAATACAATATGACAGCTCAGAGGAATGAAGCTCACGGCAGGGCTCCGCTGGGCTATAGAAGTGCACCTTCACAATTCTTTCCCTTTTCTGAACACACCTTCTCAATAGTCCCATTGTGGGCACTTTGCATGAGGACTGATGGAAGACACCATTCCGCACTGAGGTTTGTCTTTGAGGAATGGATTACTTGCCTATCTGTAGCTCCCCCCCCCCCCCCAACTCCCTTGACCCATTGTCTGATTTCAGTTGGTATTCTTTTCTGGTTAAATGGCTTTAGACACACCTCACTCACCCCCAACCCCCATCACTCAGGAGCTTTTCTTGGTAGATGAGAGTAAGCCTGGTAAAAGTTCTCTTGGCAAGAATGAAGCCCCTGCTCAGAACCTGGCACAGGAAGCCTGGATGGAAAGCCTGCCATTGCCTGGGGATCACCCCATTGTGCAGATTAAGCGACTTTCACTTCCATTCCTACTTCCTCTCAAGGAAAGCAAGAGGCTGTTTTCAGACTTGCTGCTTCTTTTCAGAATAAAAATAAAACTGCATTTTAATTTTTTTCCAGCCCTTGAATACATGGATGTTAGAATAAAGCACTTGTTTGCAAACTCTTTACCCAGAAGGACCGTTGTCAGAAAGCTCTGATCATTAACCAGGAAATCTGAAGGCTGTGCTGTCTACTCTCTACAGTTACCCTTCTCTGTTTGGGTCCTCTTAACAGAAGTGGGGTATAATAAAATAAGCTCAGAATGTAACAAGAGGGACTGGGGAGATGGCTCATTTAGTAAAGTACTTATCACACAAGCATGGGGACCTGAATTTGATGCCCAGTACCCATGTAAAAAACTGGGTATGGTAGCGCATACCTGTAATCCTAGGGCCAAGAAAGCAGGGACTGGAAAATCCCTACAACTCTCTGGCCAGTTAATCTTGCTGAATTGGTTAGCTCCAGGTTCAGTGAGAGTGTCTTAAATAACGAGGTGAAGACTGACAGAAGAAAACACCTGAACACACACACAAGAGCACATGCCCATGCATGTGCCTACACATGCGCGCGCGCACACACACACACACACACACACACACACACACACACGATGGGGGAGGGGCAAGAAGGGAAGGCGGGACAAAGAGAATAACAGAAGTGGTTTGGTTCATTTAGAAGGAGGAACGTGGTTGATAATGCAGCTGAGTCCTAGAGTCTATCCTCGTGGGGATAGATTCTCATTAGTGAAAGAAGATTTAGTCAGCACACCTGTCAGGACCCCGTTCCAAAGCCTGGACACTTAATAGGTATAGTTTCCAAGATCCAAACAATAGGCATAAAAACCTCCTCCTAGTCCACTTGGGACATTTCACCCCTGAAAGTGGACAAGTTCCTTCTCTGCTGGAACTAGCTCTACTTTGTAATTAACAAAAGGAAAGGAGCCATTTAGGGAACCTGTGTTTTGGTAATCATGCTTCCAGGCAAGTCCTCTGGCCATGCTTTCAGCCTCCCCTCTCTCCGGTTCGGCATTCTCTATATTTATATTGAGGACAAAATATTCCTAGTGAAAACATCTCACATCAGAGTGTCAGAGGAAGAGAGCAACACCACCCATCGGGGGGCTTTTGGAAAAGCAAAACATACGCTATGTTTTGACTAAACAGATTCTCCAGTGTTCTTTTTCAGATGGTTGGGTGCAGTCAGCTTTTGGACAGGCAAATGTATTAACTTCTAGGGCAAGGGCCACCTTGTGGCTGTCTCTGCACTCTTGGGATGTCAGAAGGCAGGAGCTCTGATGCTGGAGGCTGGACTGAGCAGACTCCCCCCACCCCCGAAATTTATTCCCACAGAGGGAGGGTGCCTACTTTACAGTTAATTGCTGGGGACTGGATTGAGGGTGCTGGTTCTTTGCAGGAGTTGTGCCCTGACCTCTCTTGCTGTAACAGCAGATAGAAGACTCTGGTGGAGCTAAACCTCATGAATGGGATGCTTAGAGCCTGCTCTAAGAGAAGTAGGCTAGTAGGAATGCTGGGGTGAGGGACAGAGGAGTGAGGCAAACCTGACCCAAAAAGCTCTCCCAAAACAAAACAAAGCCAACCAACCATCCAGCCAACCATCATCAAAAACAACAACACAAAAAAGGAAGAAATGACTGTCAGGAAACAATGGGTGGGTGCTCATATTTGCAAGGGGAGCTAGGAGGAAAGACAGCCTGGTGTGTGTGTGTGTGTGTGTGTGTGTTTAAGACATGTGTGTGTGTGTGTGTGTAAGACATGTGTGTGTGTGTGTGTGTGTGTGTGTGTGTTTAAGACAATCACATTGTTTCCAGGCTGAAGTGTTGACATTTCTTCACAGCCACTCATGCAACATATAGGTGTCCCCTAGACCAGAGCCCATGGGCTGTGGATCCCCCTCTACCCCACCCCCACTCCACCGGAAAAAAACAAAAAAACAAAAAAACCCGCTGCCAGCTTCTCTAGGATTTTGTCTTGTTTTCTCACTCAGGAGCTGTGACTGTCCACCGTCCTGTCATTCTCACACCTGAATGGCTCTGCTTTGCGAATTCCAATGCCTGCCCTCTTTACAGCGAGGGGTCTGTATCCCTACCCACGAATCTGTGGAAGGGAGCTATGAGGCAATAAATAGGCAGGAGAACTACAGAAACCGACCTTCTCCAGCACGTTCAATACCACAGACACCTGCTAGGGCTGGAGTGTCCCCAACTGTGACCCTGTACCCCAGTTTTTCCAAACACAGGTTGGCATCAAAAGCAGCACATTTCTTCTGGCTTGCCCTCCTCCCCATTCTCACCGGTTTCACGTGGCCAATTTGGAGCAGCTGGGTCCCAGCCAAGCTCAATTGCTCAGTCTGGAGGCATACGAAGCCCTTGGAAATTGCTATCCTTCCTCTGAGCTGGATCACCCATCGCTGCTGGATGCCCGGAAGTCTTTCTGGAGCCAAGGTTCACCCAAGATCCCACCTGCGGGATTTCGGTTCCCATCTCCTACCTCTCAGGTGATCCTCTGTCCTTGACAAGCCCCTACCCTAGGTAGTGCCACAGGCTTCTCTAACCTTCTCAATCGGTCCTTCCAGAGCGCGGGGACATCCTTTGGGTCTGCCTGTACTAAGTGCATGGCCCCTCTCCCTTAGCAACTTCCCTTCTCGTCCCAGCCCGCATCAGGCTCCCCGACATGCCACGACAGAGGAAGCCCGGACACCCAAGGGTTCTTCTTAATATGCCAGGCTCATTCAAGCCCAGGACACTCCTCCATACACCCACCTCCTGCCGGTGGAAACCAAAATCAGACGCAAAGAATGTCTTTAAGAGGCGCATGCACCTACCTGCCGAGAACGCTCCTAGTGCCTGGAGACGCTTAGTACCGGGTGGCATGTACCGCCTCGGCACCCACGCACCGCCCCTCGCTGTCGTGCACCTCCGGCTCCGCGGACAACCGGTGCTCGTTCCTCCCAGCCAACAGAGAAAGGGCCGAGGGTGACAGTCGTGGCCCCAGCGCTCGGGCGTCGCACCAGCTGCCACCGCGCCGGATGAAGTTGCGGGGCCAGCGGACGCACGGGTGGCAGAGCGCGGAGCGAGCGCGGCGGAGAGGGCGGTGGGGAGGCGCGCACGCGGGGGCTGGCGCGTCACCGGTGCGGGGGGGGGGAGGAGGAGGGCGGGTGGAGACAGCTGCTTGATGGTCCCTTCAGCCCGACTCCTTAGGCTGCGCTTGGGTGCTTGCCTCCAGCTGATGGTCTGCCTGCACGCCAGGCTCTGGGACACTAGCTTGTAGCTCAGCTTAGAAGGACTCCGCGCCACAGGGGAGTTGAGTGAGACCAGCCGACACGGAGCATTAGAGGGGATCTCAGCTGAGACAAAAGTGCCTGTGCAGTCAGCTCTTTGGGGATCTCAAAAAGGGCAGTGCATTGCAAGTGATGAGGTAGGGAAGGCTATGCGCAGTGCTGGCCAGTGAAGTTCAAGGCTCGAGGCAGGAGTTATGCTGAAAAGCCCGGATGGAGAGGGCCTCTGGGTCCAAGCACCCAAGGGCTTGTTTCGACAGAGGTCTCACTATGATAGGGAGAAACAAGACTTTTGTTTGTCTTTGAAACCCCTCTTTTTGTGTGAATTTGATTTATACAGAAAGCGTTAACATGTAGGTGGGTCTGACAGACAAAAACATTTCATCAAAAAGGACCTTTTGAAGCTGAGTGTGGTGGCACTCAAGAGGCTAAGGCAGGTAGACTGCTGTAAGTTCAATGCCAGCCTGGGTTATATATAGTAAATCCCAGGTCAGCATTGGTTACTAGGCTATGATATGAGACCTTGGCTCCAATTTAAAAAGAAAAAAAAAATCTATGTGTGAGTGAAGAGTATGAGATGGGGCAGCTAAGGACCTGGAGCCAAAGAGTGGACTCTGTGTCCATCCTTAAGGAGGCAATCTTCTAGGCCTCAGTTTCCTCTCTGGGAAATTGTCTTACTCATAGAATTGTGTATTTACAATGTATAAAATCAAAGTGTCCCACCATTCATCCAAAGATCTAGTCATTTTGTGAGGACATTAGAATCAAGAAGTATAAACCTTGACCAACAAAGGGTAGGAGAGGAGTCTATGGAAGCACCAGGAAACCTGGACATCCTTAGACCTGGAAAACTCAAGCAGCCAAATCACACCCCACCTAAGGATACAGCCAGACTTCAGTGATCACCCAAGGGGGAACACTGGGACCAGTCTCTCACCTGGGCTGTGAGAGGTGGCTTGAGAGGAGCCCTTTCCAGCTGCATTCTCCAGAGATGCCCTTCTCAAAACTCAACACACTTCCCATCAGCATGCCACCTTCCCATGTGGACATTCCTTCCCAGGAGGAGAACGTTGACTACATGGCATGAGAGCTTAGCACACGAAGGGCAAGCTCTCTGTATGTTTCTTTATGGATGTTCTGCTCAACACGAAAGTCCCTAATGCATCAATCCTTACAAACATACAGTTAGAAAAACCTACAGTTTATGGTGATCTTCTTATCCCCTGGACATTAGACTGTTTACATCTGGCTATAATCTTTCAGTATTTTGATTCCTACTTCATAGACAGGCAAACTAAGGTTAAAGAGACTTAACATAACTTGTCCAAAATGACCCAGCTTAATCAACTTCAGATGCACATGCAAAACAAAACAAAACAAACAAACAAACAAACAAAACCCATGGCTTGTGGGGAGGCATTCTTCAGAGGACACAGCAAAGCCAGGCCTGGATTCTTAATGAATGGAAACTGTCAACCACAATGTGACCCTTCTGTGGCTTTAAATCCTGCTTCAGTTCCCTATATGGAATAAAATAAAATAAAAACCAAAATAAAACCCAAAGTCCACACTGCTGGTGATGGTAAATCTTCATCCTCATGTTGGTAGCATCTAAACTCACCTAGGCAGTAGGCCTTTGGACCAGTCTGTAAAGGGTTCTCTAGATAAGTTAACTGAAGTGGAAAGACTGGCCTTAGATGTGGACAGCACCTTCCATTCATGGGCTGGGGTTCTGGTCTGAATATGAGGAAAGAAGGTGCTCACTACCAGCACTTTCTTGTCTGATAGACAGTATTCCCTCATACGGAGCTAGGTATTTGATCCTAGCAACAAGAAAGATAACCACAGCACCATGGCTAACAAGATCCTGGTAAGCCAACCCTTTATGGATCTCCGCTACCCCCAAGGCCCCTCTCCAGTTCCTTAAACCTTGGCAGCCTTTTCCTGGGTCATCACTGACCACTGGCATGTTTAGTACTTCCATGTTCCAGTGATCATTTTCATCCCCACTTGTCTTCCAAAGCACTGACTGTTCTTTGCCTGTCTCTCTGTCACTAATCTGTGAGCTCACCGGCAGGGACCATTTCTGCCTTACACACTGTGTCCCCGGTCTATCAGATGGAAGATGGATAACTGCATTCTGAAGTAGTCCCTGACTCTTCGATCATTTTATTCCCCTTGTCAATCTGGTTTATCTCCAACGGAAGAGCCTTTGCCCATGTCCAAATAGCAGTGGTCATTCATTCACACTCATTTAAAAAGCCCCTGGCTATATCCGTTCCCTCAGGCCCCTTGTCCCTTTCCTGTCCCCTCACTTCTGAACTTCCTAACAGCTTGATATCAAGATGCCTACAACCTTCTACCTTGAATAATATTGTTCCAAATAGTGTTGCATTTCCTGTGCTCTGGAAAAAGAGGCTAAAGGAGTGAGCACTGCATGATGGGGATCCCTAAGGTACTGTGTTTAGCTTTACCTTGGGGATGCTCAACTCCTCAGAGCAGAACTGAACTCCTCAACCTGGGGCAGAACTGAAATTGGGAATAAGTAGGAAGTGGGCTGAGCAAGGTGCCTCTTTGGCTGGCTCCCCAGGCAGGGGGCTAGCGTGTAGATGATGGAAGGGTGGATGGGGAACACAGATCAGTTTTCTACTGGGATCTGTCCTGGGTGACTTTGTAGCCCCCGTGGGTCCAAGCACAAACCGTCCTCAGACAGTAGGTAAGAGCATGAGCTACAGATGAGGCATCATAGGTCTAAAGAGATAGAATGCAATCCTAATGCATGGCCCTGTGGTTCATGTGCAGGAGAAGTTAAGTGATTTGTCCAACAGGGCAACCACATTAAGAGCACACACCAGAAGCCAGGTATCTCAGTCCAAAGCTCTACAGCAGGCATCTCCACCCACTGTCTCTGCTGAGGTCTCCAGAGTCCTGTTCTTGAAGGGGGTGGATTTCTTCTCATTCCTACTCTCTCTTGTATGGTGCTGTTTACTGCCCTCTAAGCAGAATTCTTATATTCTCTAAACTTCTCTGAGCAGAGCATTGACAGAGAATGCCAAGGGCATTCTTGTGACCTTATCCAGGGAAATAACGAAGCACAGATCTGTTCCGTTCATGGAGACAGAGATACTACGGGAACCTCCTTCCTAGGAGACCGTTACATTTCCTCAGGCCGGCAGAAACAATTGGTTCCTGAAGCAATTTGCTTTATGGTCCACTTTAGGATAAAGGATCTGTCAACTCAGTTTCTGACACTCCACTTCTCTTACATGAAGGAATCTAGATCACACTCATTCCTCATTCTTTTGATCTTGCACCCAGGTCTGTATGTAGGTTGTTCAGTGCTATATTGGTAAAACAAAGCAAATCAAGCAAACTCCATCCATTTATATTAAGACTTGTGTCTTCAACTCCAGGCCTCACATTCAAAGTAGGAGCCGTGTCACAGATACCGTCACCACTGTGCACTGTCACTCTGTCATGGGTGTCTCTCTTACCTCAGATGGAGAACTCTGAAGTCATGAATGTGTTCTTCACTCAAGTGGAAACAGAAGAGGCTCCAATTAGAGAAATGTGGGCTGGCTGCATCCCTGGATTGAGCATCAGTGCTTTTAGAACAGGGCTGTCTTGAAATGTTGAATTCTGCTTTGAAGGAGCTAAGTGACCTCAATAGGCAGCGGAAGAAGGGCATACAAATTCCCTTAAATAAAAACTTATTGGCTCCAAAAGAAAAGAATGGCTCCTTAAAGCACAGTTAAGCCCATCCTCTGATGTCATTCTTCATCAAGTGCACTCGCAAATAAAAATTGCAGCTACTATCTGTGAATGGTTGAGTGAGATCAGTATCAGGTAGTGGAGCTAGGGGAAGGCCGCTGCAGTCACAGGACCTGCTTGGATGGGTGGTCCTGGAGATGAGTAAGTGAAGGTGCGCCAAAGGAAAGAGGAAGTGCTCCGGGTGCTATGGGAACGGCTTTATTTTTGGTAGCACGAAACTGTGTTTTAACTTCGGCAGTACCGACAAGTTTCCTTTCCAAAACAGCAAGGCTGTGTCATTCTCCTTCTGGAGAATTTTAAAGCTGATGTTTGGCTTAAAATCAGAATCACACCAGTGAGCCCGATGGAGTCTAATAAATATATCGTTCATCAGAAGAAACAAGAAAAGCGTCCAAAGCTGATTTGATTTCCCAATTTAGAACTCCAGCTCTGTAACTCAGTGCTCAGCATATGCCTGAGGAATGCCTGTCATTGCCAAGTGAAGCTGATACTCTTGTCGGGGTCTATCAGAAACCCAGCTCTAGCTACCTTCTGTGGTTAATTTCTCTGTATATCTTGTGCCTATGACACTGGTGACTTCTGGCTTCTACTCTTGGCCTAGTTGACAGTTCCTGGAGAGATGACCAGCTCTAGACTGAGAACTAGGTTTCCTTCCTAAGCAGGATGCCTCACATACACAAGAGGAGCAGAGTTAATGACCTCATGTTGAAGTCCTTTCTCTCTAATCACATGACCCTCCTTTAGAGACATTCAGCTGTCTCAGTGCTTGGCTATATTGTAGCTTGGCATGCTGCTGGTTTTGAGAATTTTACTTTAGTTGAGATAGGTTCACACTAAGGTAGTCCAAGTTGGCCTTGAATTTCCAATATACTCAAACATGACCTTGAACTTCTGATCCTCCTGAGTGCTAGAACTACATGCATGGGTCATCATGCACTTTTTATGCAGTGGTGGGGTTTGAACACAGGGCTTCATGAATGTTAGGCAAACATACTAGCTAGGCAAGCCACAATCCAAGCTCTGGGTCTGACACTGTTTTGTTTTGTTTTGTTTTGTTGAGACGGGGTTTCCCTGACTGTCCTAATCTCAATGTATAGAATAGGCTAGCCTTGAACTCAAAGATCCTCCTGCCTCTGTCTTCTGAGTGCTGGGATAAAGGTGTGTGCCATGCCTGACTTTGGTTCCCAGACTCTTGAACTCCCTTATCACACAACCTCATGAGTCATCAGGAGTGTGGACTCAGAAGCCTTCCCAGCTGGCTCTCCCCATTGCTGTCATCCTCATAGGCTCAGGGCAGTCCCTAGAGGGATCCTCCATTTGAAGCTGAGATACTTTAGTTCTGTCTGGATGCTGCTGAGGAGGAACTTGGCCAATCTCAGCCTCTGTGTCTCATCTGTCATACGAAGGGTCTGGATAGCCAGATCACCACACTTCCTGTTTTTTTTTTCTGTTGTTTTGCTCAGGCCAATCTATTGCCTAGAAATTCTTAACTGATTCTCTGTCTATCATGCTTCCTCCTACCATTGAGGTTTATCTCTAAAATGGACCTTGGTTTCGAAAGCCCTGTTCCTGCCTTGTTTCCATCATGACATTGGTCTTTTCTTATAGGTCCTCTGTCCCTTGAGTACAGACCTATGCCTTCTGGGAGAGCTGGTTAGCTATCAGTAAGCTGTGTGTTGGGGGCTATACTTTGTGCCACAAACAGTATAATAAGCTCCATATTAATGTATCTAGAGGAAGGGGAGTCAATCAGCTCAGTGAGGAAGGTGAGCATGTGCTTCCCTGCTGGCTTCTGCCACCTTTCTCTGAAGACTAACCCCCCCCCCCCCGCCAGCATTGATGGGCACTGGAGCAGCTCCTGTGGAAGTGGTCATCACTAATGAAACTGTAGGGAGCCAGACCTTCTATGCATGTCTGGTGCCTCTGATAAGGTTCTCACAGAAGCAGACATCTCAGGCATTTCCTTCCCATTGTCACTCGTATTTGCTTTTGCAGTGAGAACATTCTTGGTCAACACTGTCGTCATTTTAGTATGTCCCAGAAACAAGTTGCTCAAAGGTACAAATATGTCAGGCCAATGAGTTCAGGCAAATTACCCTAAGCCTAAGCCCCATCTACAGGTCAAGCTTCTGCACTGAGTAACTTGAAGGCTTTAGAGGCACAAACAACCGGTTGCTCAAAGCTGATGGGGAAGAAAATGTGCTTCAAGCACAAAAATTTCCTCTTCAGAAACTTCACATCATATTTCTTATACATGATTATTACATAACACCTTGATATGTATCAATATATATGATATTATATATAATATATAATATATGATCTATTTATCTATCTATCTATATGATCTTGTACTATATACTATAATGTTGACCAATATTCTATCCTTCTCTACTTTCTAAGAGAATGCTTTAACATTAAAAAAAAACCAAAACAGTGTAATGGTCCCAAGATCATTAGACTATTTACGCTTTTTCATAACACTGAAGCCAAGCATGGGGGGCTCACTCAGCACACAGGAGGGCAAGGCAAGTGGATTTCCATAAGTTTGAGGCCAGGCTGGAGTTTCCATCTAGCCAAGGCTACCTCAAAAATAAACAAATAAACTATGGAGGTGGCTCAGTGAGTAAATGCTTGTATGCAAACGTGAGGGAATAAATTTGGAGTCCAGCACGTGTGTAAAATCCAGATGTGGCAGTACACCCCTGTAACCCAGTGCCTGGGAGAGGGAGACAGGTGGATCCTGGAACTCACTGGCCAGCCAGTCTATCTGAAGCACTGAGCTACAGGTTCAGTGAGTGACTGTGTCTTAAAAACAGGGAGAGTAATAGAGGAAGAGGTTGATCTTAACCTCTGACTTTCACACGTGCGTGCTCTGCAGAGAACACACATGCACACATGCACACATGCTCTGCAGAGAACACACATGCACACATGCACACATGCTCTGCAGAGAACACACATGCACACATGCACACATGCTCTGCAGAGAACACACATGCACACATGCTCTGCAGAGAACACACATGCACACACACACACATTGAGGCTGTTGTAGAACAAAGGGCTTTGGTAAACCTCAAGGGTCCTCAGACTTCATTTTCAGGACCAGTAATGGAAACTGACAAAGATTTCAGCAGTATGTTAAATCAACAATTCTTCTCAGTTCTGAATCCCAAGAGGTACAGAGGGAAGAATATGCTTTTAAACTGAAAAGTGTTAGGACACAACAAAACGGATATAAACTATTTCAAAATGAGGTAGAAGTGGTTGGAAACTACTGGTATCTGTAAGCAAAGTGCTAAGAACTAGGTAGGCGGAAACTTTTGTTTCTAAGGTTGGAAATAAACTTTTACTTCTTAATAAGCCCCTTCCTTTTATCGAGCCATCCGAGGCACGGTAAAAGGAAAAAGTCCTCCAAGGCGATGCATGTAGTGCTCCCAGATGGAGGCTGTTAGTCCCAGGCTTTCAGTTTGGTCACTTCCTGTTTGGCCTCATTCCTCCTGCGTGCTCCACTCTCTGCCCTGGGGCTCGTTGTGAATGGCCTCCTCCAAGGTACGACTTCCAGACTCTTCCTCATAAGGTAATCTTGGGCTGGCTGTGTCCTTTTATAAAGGAGAGCCTCCTCCCACCTCCCGTGGAGAATGACCTCTATCTACTTCCGTTTGCTCCTTTGGTCCAGCAGTTGCTCCATAATGCTGTTGCTGGTTCCTAAACACCTGTACATTCCCTACTTCTGTGATTCATCTTTCTCTCTCTCTCTCTCTCTCTCTCTCTCTCTCTCTCTCTCTCTCTCTCTCTCTCTCTCGCTTTCTGAGACAGGGTTTCTCTGGATAGCCCTGGCTGTCCTGGAACTCACACTGTAGACCAGGCTGGCCTCGAACTCAGAGAGATCTGCCTGCCTCTGCCTCCCAAGGGCTGGGATTAAAGGTGTGCGCCACCACTGCCCGGTTTTTTTTTGATTCATCTCTTTTTTAATGAAACTCCTGATTATTCCAAATTTTGGCTTTCCTGGTGGATACTCTTTAAGAATTACCCACGGGGCTGGTTAGATGGCAACATGTACTTGCTCCAAAAGCATTTGGAACGAAGTTCAGTCCAGTCCGAGGAACCCTTGTAAAGAAGCTCAGTGTGGTGGTGCACTCTTGTAATCTCACTGCTGTGGATGCTGAGACAGGCATATCCTGGGGCCAGCCTACCCAGTGCTTGGAAAGCCTGAGGAACCTCAAGCCTATGCTAGTGGCTGATGAGACACTATTCGTTCATGGCCATTGCAAACAGTGAGTGTGGGGAACACAGACCCTTACCGCTAGCACAGAACAGCCTAGGTTGGTGGAGCTCCGAGCAGGGCTGAGCACAATTCCTGGAATCAACTGGAAGACTATGTGAAGTCTGCATAGAGAAGAAGGAGAGCTAAAGAGAAAATCGGACCGATAAGAGATGGGGCTTGCCTGTCAGCCATGCATTTAAACTGATACAAAACTTTCTCCTCACCTAATTCCGTGGGTTATTTGACGTAGTAGGAAGAATAACCAGTTAATCCAGTCCCTCAAGCCTTTCCAGGGTAAGGCTGGCTCCAAGAGATTAGGACCAAAATGATTGCTGAATGACCTTCTCTGAGTAGTTTGCGTCTGAGATCAATTAAAAATATATATACTTGTTATTTTTAAAATAGGACTCTTTAAAATCTCTTCTCTAATCCTTCCTATTTTAAATATTTCTGACTCGGGTGGCCCTTCTCTGTAAATGGACTTTCCCTCTTCTTTCCCATTCAGGGCAGGGCTGCTGACCTTGTAATCTTGTTTAATCGATTTCCCAGCTTGGCAGAGGTCTCCCAAAGGCCAGGTCCCTTCTAATTCCTGAATTTGAGCCCTTCAATGCCAGAGGTGGTTTTTGGAGGAATGATAGGGACAGGAGCCTAATGATGAGACCCTCACCTCTAGCGCTAATCTTCCTGTCTTCATGGCTCTTACTTAGAACTGTGATTTTCATTTGGCCACATGGAGGTTAAGTGAGTTGTCACTACTCCAGCACAGCTGGAGAGAGCTAGAAGTACCTCAAAATGTCTTAAAACACAGGGTTACCCATAGGGAAGAGCCTACTGAGGCTCCCCCCACCCCCACCACCTGTCGATGCCTCCATTCTCATAGGAAAGTGAAACTCTGAACTCAACTGTCCGCTCTTGTCCTGGAAGATTGGAACCATTAGCAATCCTAACCAGCTCCGAGATCTAACATCTCTTTCCTTCCTAAGTCCCTTTCACAGCCCACACTCTCCCAGTTAACACACACGTGATGCAAAATCAGGATGCTGGATATCAGATCTATCCCAAGGGCTCTGCACAGCTTCACTTTGCAGAGGTTCAGGTGGAAATCTATCCCCTTCGGAGACTTCTTTGGTTAGCAGTGGGAGGGAGGGGGCCCTGGCCCAGTTCCCTTCTTCCCTTCATTGCTCACACACAAGTCCCTGGTGGCTTTGCATAGGAGCTGTGACAACAGGACAGAACATTGCTGCCCTCCATAATTAGCCAGGCAAAGGAGAGAGCTATAATATCAGAGTGATGACAGCATGCTCTCAGCTCATAAATTATTCATGCAGCTGAAGTGCAATGGCTGTCACGTTCAAAATAGGTCATTCATGCCTGAGCTGTTAGAACTGAAAATTTCACAGCAGTGGTAATAAAGCCAAGGACATTGGTTTAAGCAAATCTCCAAAGAAAGTGGCTTCTGTTGTCAATCCTGTAGCAAGCATCTCCTACCGAAACCCAGCTATTTTCATTAGTAGGGAGAGGCCGAAACAGCTGTCTTCTGGCAGGGCGGAAGCTGGGGCTGGAAGGCTCTATTTCAGCCTCTTCTTTTGTGGACTCTGTTCCAAAGAGCCTCAAGAGGCTACTTGAGAAAGATAAATGTGAACACCTGCTCCAGTTTGCTCTCGGCACACAGATGATGCTAAACCAGAATAAGGATCAGCCCTTGGCAGTTCCTAAATAGTCAACCTTTCGGCCTTGGATGCCGAATTTACAGAGGAATTCAACTCCCATAGCTGAAGGCCTGCTGTCCTGGAGGTCCAGATTTGATTCTCAGACATATGGGCCTCTTCTGGAACCAGAATGCACTGGCCTTTTGTCCAGCAGTAGATACATTATTCAACTCAAGTGCTTGGTGATGGAAAAATATCGGACTGTCTATTTCAGAATTTGGGAGAGTTCCTTGTATGGTAATAGGTTCTTTTAATTTTTTTTTTTTCAGACTACAAAGAGAAAGAAGGCTATAGCTCAGTGATAAAGTATTTGCCTAGAGTTCTCCTTAAGGTCCTCAGTTTGATCCCCAGCACTGAAAAAGTTAACAGGCTCCAATACAAAGCCCCCCTGCAAAGGACTGTCTCACAGAAAGATTCGAATAAAGAGAAGCAATTGAATACAGCATGTGGGGCTTGAGTTGAAACAAGAGTGAATAAGCTGGTTGCTGCCTCTTGACTGTTAAATGGATGTATGACTTAGGGAAGAGAAAAAGGGGAGTTAGTTCAAGAAGGGGGAGACCCCCCTGTTTCCTTATTTGAGGAGAAATAAATCAATAACCCCTGCAGGTCTCCTCCAACAGAGAGCCTGTGAGGTACAGCCTTGGACCCAAAGAGCTGAAGGACAAGCACTAGAACTGGGTATGTAGAGCATCAAAGACTGAGAGAGTGTTCAGAGGCAGTTGGCATGAACACAATTAGCAGGTGTATGGCACACAGCTCCCAGTGATACAAAGGCCTCACATCTGCAGTGAGGGCTCCAATACCTGCACAAAGTATGTTAGCTCTTTCTCCCTTGCCTTTCCCTGACCCTCCCTGGAGAGTTTCCAGGTTAGTATTGCAATGCTGAATTCCTGGTCTTCTAGAACAGACTATTGAGATTTCTATAGCCTCATTTCCCACAAACCAGGGCTACGTCTATGGATAATCTTTATGTATATTTATGCTGCTTTGCAATCAACAGACATTCCTTGAGTCTCCTCTATTTTGAGTGCTTAGAGGATTTCCCAAAGCCATCTACAATTTCTATAAGCTTGACTGTCGGCGCCTGACTCGGGTCTCCTCAGTCCACACTGGCTCCCCCATCCCCCACCAGTTCTCTCGACAGCCACCATCACCTCAAGAAAGAAAGATCAGTGTTACCCTTCAAGATATTCAAGCCCAACTTAGTCTCTTTCTTGCCTACTCATCCCTCTATGCATATCCCAGGCTCAAGCACAATAGGGTTTCTACCAGCTGTCATCTGGATTCCTCTAATGGTGTTCCAATTGGTTGCTTGCCTTTGTATTCTACTTTTTTTTTGGTCAGAGCCTGTGTGTTCCAGGTCCCAGGCTGACCCAGAACTCATTATATAGCCAAGGATGAACTTGAACTTCTGATTCTCTGGTCTCCATCATCTGATTGCTAGAATTACAGACATATATTACCATGCTAAATTTACCAAACTCAGGGCTTCCTGCATGCTAAGCAGGCACCCCACCAACTGAGGTACATGCTAAGCCCTTCTTTACTGTAAAGGGAATGGCCAGAATGTGCCTTTTAGAAGGTAGGTAAGATAACCTATTCAGCTGAGCACTGGTCAATGAGCCCCCGTCTCATACAAAGTAAAAACTAGAGTCTTCACTCACTCTATAGGGCTCTGCAAGTGATGGAGCGCCTCAGGCCCCAAGTTCTTAGATCTCATCTGCAACTCTCTGCCATTCCTGCTGTGCTGCAGACACAGTGGCCTCTTTGCTATTCCTGGAACCCTCTCCCTTTAGACATCCACAGGGACAGACTCTGACTTCCTTTAAGCTTCTGTCATTTGTCAGCCAGTCCCTGCTGGGCAGCCATGCCTGCTCCTTCCCCTCCTGCACCTCATTTGTCAACAACACACCTCTCCCCCAACACTGGGCATTTCTGCATCTTTTCCTGTCTGTATCTCCCCTCTCCAACACTGTTTGACTTCACCAGACCTGGGACTTTATTGTAGTCACTGCTGGATCCCAGGAGCCAGAATAGAACTGAACCCAGCATATGGCAGCTTCCAATGACAGTCTTTTTTTGTTTTGTTTTGGCTTGTTTTTTTTTTTTTTTTTTTCAAAACAGGTTTTCTCTGTATAGTCCTGGCTGTCCTGGAACTCACTCTGTAGACCAGGCTGGCCTCAAACTCAGAAATCCACCTTCCTCTGCATCCAAGTGCTGGGATTAAAGACATGCGCCACCACTACCTGGCTCCAATGACAGTCTTTCAATGGTGGAAAAATAGTTCATCAGTTCTTCAGGAGACTACATCTGCTATGGGTGTCATTCGTTTCAGGAGCCTCCATGAGAGCTAATCACAAAACATTTCTGCAGAGACCCTTACACCTGTTACCAATTAGGCAAGAATTCATAGAAAGGATCCCATTATGTAATGCTTGCACATGCTGTTAGTGCAAAAGTCTTGGCAGGAGCAAAGTTATTCAAAAGAGAAACACTGTGTCCCACCCTTCAGCCATAGGGCGGCGGGAAAGATGGATCCCAGGGATCCCATGCTGAGGGAAGGGGGAGGCTGAAGGCTTGACTTCAGCTACAGGATGAACTTGCCCCCGAGAAGAGATTCTACATAGTTCTGACAATTTACTAAACGACCTTGCAAACCAGACAAAATTTGAGACAAGATGGGTCGGTGATGGCCAGAACCAGCCCTTGACCAGAACTGCTAAATTGCTTATACTCACTCCTATCTAACCAGAAACCTCATGTCTTGGCCCCTGAAGACAGACCCGAGGGTTGCTAGACCTCGGCATTTCTGCGCTCAGTGTGGCTATATTGAATACATATTCTCTGCTTTTTGCTCTTATTTGTCTCTATAAGTATTGGGGACTGGTAGCCGTAACTAGTTTGGTGGGTTGGTCTGCCAGACACAAGACTTTGACCCTACAACTTCAGTAACACCAGGAAGAATGACATCATTTTAAAATTGTGTTGGATAGAGTCCATCTTGATCAGGGCCAGCTCCCTAGAATCAAATTTGTCTTTTGTGGAAACTTAGTTCTCTTATGTTTGAGTTGTGAGGTTCAAGAGAAAGGCTGCACAGAATTCTGAACTAACTTTTCCAATACTGATAATTATATACATATCAAAACACTGACATGTATATACATACATATATGTATACATAAATAGTTGTGGTAAAACTCCCATAACATAACGTTAAGCATCTCATCTTGATGCTCTTTCAGAAGACCAGAATTGGGGTTCCAGTAAATACACTGGGAAGCTTACAACTGCCTGTAACTCCAACTCCAGGGGACCTGACACCCTCTGCTAGCCTCTTGAGGCATGTACACTCAGGGAGCACACTCACGTAATTAGCAATTTTCATTGCATAATTCAATACGTTTGTTCCCAGTGTCCTGCATCCAA
The DNA here is from genome assembly GCA_019843965.1 of Rhynchomys soricoides. Classification (NCBI taxonomy): domain Eukaryota; kingdom Metazoa; phylum Chordata; class Mammalia; order Rodentia; family Muridae; genus Rhynchomys; species Rhynchomys soricoides. The sequence continues at coordinate 419,031 of JADRCH010000360.1, forward strand.
TCTCCAGAGCTCCTTTGCTTTGCAAAACCAAAACCGCAAGCCTTTTAAACAATGTTATTCACTTTTAATCTTTTATATCTTTTAATATATATCTTATATCTTTTAAAATATCTTTTAATAATTCACTTTTTATCCGAGCTCTGGGAACTATCAACTTATTGTTTCAATGGTCCTGATGACTGCAAATTCATCATGTTAGTGGAATCATGCAGCATTTACATTTGTTGAGATTGATTTACTACCCATAATATAATGTCCTTAAGATTTATGCACACTGGGGCTTCATTCTTTTTGAAGACCAGCTAATATTCCATTGTCTGCACGTACTACACCTTGTATCTCCGTTTTCTCTCAATGGATACTTGAGCTGCTTAGTACCTTTTGGGCATTGTGAATAACATGGTTATGAGTACAAATGCACAAACATCTCAAGAGCCCCTTTCAATCCCTGTATATGCAGACACGGGGTACCCAGATCATATGGTCACTCCATTCCTAATACTTTGAAGAGCTGTTACCATGCTGCCCACAGCTGTGGTACCATTTGGATCATTTGGATTCCCACCAACAGCGCACAAGAGTTTCCTGTCTTTTTAGTAGCTGCATTTTCTTCCCCTGTAGCCTGTGAGAACTACCCAAAGATGCTTCATAGAACTAGACATTCTTGAGTCTTCCAGCACTTAGCAACAGGGGGCCTGTAACTCTCTCTGTGTGTGTGTGTGTGTGTGTGTGTGTGTGCGCGCACGCTGACACTAGCTTTCTCTTGTCATGTCTGTTTTGCAAAGGCTTCTTCATTCTCAAATTAGCATGCATGTGAGCAGACATGCACAGATCTGCCTCACAGAATGGGGGGGAAGAGAACTGGCACTGTGTGGGGATGATAAAGACAGGGCTGACTCCGTGTGATCCCTTAACAGAAAGATAGTGTGGATTCAGTCTTATTTCTTTGGAAGATGTTGTATAAGATCCAGCACTCTGCTCCTTGGTAAACTGGGGCATCTCAGTGTGGGAAAGCACGGAGGAAGACAGCTTGGAGTTGTTCCTGCACAGCAGCCATTCATCACAAGGGGAGAGAGAAATCTAAGAGGAGTGATCAGGAAGAACCCTGAGCCCTCATATGCAATATCTCCTTCCAGGTACTTTATCACTGGAGAGGGAGAAGAGAGCCCTGGTCCTCCTCCGGTGTTTCTTCTCTTTCACAGTATTGGCTTCTCTCTCCTCCCCCACCCAGGACCGTCTGTATTGAAGTACTCACTTTTAAAAATCACCTTTCCAAGTGCTATTAAAAAGCAACACAATATGATGACACAGATTCCATCTAAGACAAAATAAAATTAAGCCCAGGGGACAAATCCTCCTCACATGGGAACTTCTTAGAGAGAAGACACAGCTGTGAAACCAGTGATACAGAAAAAAGGTACTTAAGAAACTCTCAGTGACTCAAAGAGAGGCAGAATGACTTGAAGGAGCTGGAGGGTCAGCTCAGCAGTTTAGAGGAAGGTTCAGTTCTCACTATCTATTTTGGGCAGCTCACAACCACCTTAAATCCAGTTCCAGGAAATCCAATACCTCCTGGCCTCCAAGGGCACCTGCACACACAGTGTACATATAGACTTCCAGAAAAATACACATAAATAAAAATAAGTGTAAAAATGACTTTGAAATTAATGGCTTACGTAGACCAGAGACCAGCAGGCTTTTTCTCTACTGAGGAAGTTAGTAAATATTTTGGGCATTGTGGGTGGAGAGGTTAAAAATGAGATAATGATCCAGAAACACACAATGATAAAAAAAACAGCAGTTCACATAGTTCTTACTGACAAATTGAAAATATGGTAGTAAGAACTTCTAGTAATAGCATTCTCCTAAGACAAAAATAGAATTCTTTGGGATAATGTTTTGCTTATTTGAGTTCAAGACGAGTGACTCTTGTCATCACATCATCTACAGATGTTAATCTGTGAAAGCCATTCCCATCTTGCAGAAGCAGAAGCAGGCAATAGGCTGCCTTTGGCCTGAAGGCTAGGGCTTGTCAACCCCTGGCCAGACCAAGAACACTGCAGAAAGCCACTGACTCACTGTGAGTAGTTCTGACGTTTCTCAGGAGTCAGAAGCATGCACTCCTGCCTTCCAGTGCACATTAGCAATGCTTGAAAGACTCATTTTGTGTGTGTGTGTATAAATGCACTTACAAGTACTTGTGTGTGTGTGCGCATGTGCAGAGACCAGAGGTCAGTGTTGGGTGTTTTCTTCTATCTTATTTGTTTGATAGTCTATCACTCAACCTGGCAATCACCGATTTGTCAAGGCTGGGTGGCCAGTGAACCCTAGGGATGCCTCTGTCTCCCTGGTGTCCGGATTCTAAGCATGTACTACTGCACCTGGGCTTTTTATATGGGTTCTGGGGATCAAAACTCATGTTGTCCCACTTGCATGGTGAGCACTAGAGTCATCTTCCCATCCATCATTTCTGTCCTGTACAGTTTAGTTCACACTGTCTTTCTACAGAAAGAAGATCAGTCTCACAGCCTGCCCTCAGCTTTCTTTCCAGGTAGAAGGGGGAACTGCATTGATCTGGTTCTGATTTGTCATGTGTTCTGGTCAGAACTTGTGGGTGATGCTTTGCAAACCTCTGTTGGCTAGTTTCTGCCTAGAGGATCAGTACGAGGTTCTATTCACCTGCTCTTTTGTCTCTTGCAGTAGGAATAGCACCAAGCAATCGAATGTTTGTCATCCTGAACATATTTATACATAAGTTCATGAAAACAAATCGTCAAGGTTTCCTCCAGGAAAGTTAGGAGAAGTAAAAATGAAATCCTGAGGGAACATTATAGAGGCTTCATTGATGATCTTAATTGCCATTCTAAAGGCCTGCTCTCTCTCTCTCTCTCTCTCTCTCTCTCTCTCTCTCTCTCTATATATATATATATATATATATATATATATACACACACACACACACACACACACACACACACACACATACACATACATGTTTTAAATGTGCACCAACTTTGTTTTAGGGGTGTTCTTAATAAATATATAAAGTTTAGCCTTTCTCAAGTTACCTTTGTAGAAGCACTTAGTTGAGTGGTGATGGGAGAGACAGTCACTGTGATGTCAACCAAGGAAATATTTACCAAGGAAATAGGTCCAAACACTGTTAAGAATACTGTTAAAGATGGGATTCCTCGTGGCTGGCATTTCTGAAGGAACTTAGGGCCTCTCCACAGCAGTGGAATGTTGGGCACGCTGTGTGAAGTTGTGTCTCTGTCCTTCATCTACCTAAGGCATTCTCTGATTGGCTTTAATAAAAATCTGATAGCCAATTAACTGTATAGGAAGTGAAAGGTGGGACTTCCTGGGAGGGAGAAAGGAACTCTGGGAAGAAGAAAGAGGATGGCTTTTCAAGAGGAGGCATGAGAGGAGATGGCATGCCTATAGGCCTGGAAGGTATAGCTATCAATGTGGCAGGCTTAACTTAGATTAGCTAGTTGAGAGTCTGTCCAACTAAGGCCTAAGCTTTGAAATATTAAAAGGTTTCTGTGTGGTTGTTTGGGGAACTAGCTGGATAAGGAATAATCACTGCTATATTAATCCACTGCATTAATTAATATAGACAGGAAATTAATAATTGTTTACAGTGCTCTCACAGTATATATTGCTTTGGACAAGAAAAGCATTTTCAAATGGAGACCATATCAATGAAAGCAAGAGAAAATAGAGACACAATCACAAATGTACTCTGTGCTGAGCATTGGATTATTCTGAGCTGTACTTCAGCCGCATGGTGAAAATCAGATAGCAGCCAGGCTTCAGCTTTTGAGCCTGAGGACACACTATAGTCCCAAGAAGCTTCTGAGGCAGCAGTCTCAATGGTTCTGCTCTCATCAGACCACAGCCCTCACTAAGCTAGCTCTTGATGGTTTGCTACAAAGGTCAAGAGTGGAAGAGAGGGACTGAGCAGACTAGTATGCTGGGATAGCTGAGAAGACCAGAGAGGTAACAAGCAACTTGAAGCCCTTAAGGATTTTGAGTTATCCTATACAGTCTTTCTTTTAACCTTGACAATTTTTTTTTTTGAGATACAAACATCACTACCACTACCATCATCACTATCATTATTATTTTTAGTACTACTTCCACAATCCTCACTACTGCTATTACCACCGCCGCCACCACCACCATAACTACCACTGCCATCATGGCAAACTGCTGTCATCACCCTGAGTACCACTACCATTATGACTGTCACCACTATCACCATTACCCCCACATCCATGATCATCACCATGACAACAACCATCGTCACCCCCACCATAATCACCATTACCACCAAGCATCCTGTCTATCACTGTCATTACCATGACTACCATTATCAACAGTACCACCACCACCATCATCATCAGTACCACCATGATCACCATAATAACTACAGCCGTTAAATATCATCTGCACCATCATCACTAAAACTACTACCATCTCCATCTTCACTAGCATCAGAATCCTCACTAACATCATTACCACCACCATCACTACCACCAATACCATGACTCCATTACCATCATGATTACCACCATCAGCACCAACAACACCATAACTCCATTACCATCATGATTACCACCATCAC